>BSBK01002095.1:322500-350083 GCA_027943335.1 Chamaecyparis obtusa
TTCCAACATGGGGTAGCGATGATCATTGTTATTTGGTAGGTGAAAAAGCTTCATATTTAAAAATTATAGATTGAACCCGCTGCTTTAATGTGGGATAAAACTATGAGAAGCCTGAGCTTATGAGTGAGCTCTGAGTTCAGTGAGATGAGCCCCCTAGTGAGATTCAATTGGATCCCCCAAGCCACATGGAGACTTCTAACCCCTCTACGGGTATAAATCACATTCTTCAATGCATATTTTTTGCCAGCTTTCTCAACTTGTTGCATAGAATGACACAAGGTAGACAACTCATCCAACACCTGCCCAGTCAGATCCAACTTAGTTGGACACATCAACATCGTATTCCATGTCTGCTAGCTAATCCTAAATTTCCATGTGGAGGTCAAAATTGCATAGTTAGTAGACACATTAGATTTGGCTCAATACATGCAAATCCATGTAAGCTTGCTAGATCAACCAAGAGATATTTTTTAAATTTTTTGCTTACATCAAAATTTTCACAGAGTTAAATTTGACGTCCATATAGATGTCATTGGTTGGGTGATCAACCAGTTAAAATTACTAAGGAGCTAATTCATCTAGTCACTAGTTGGATGATCAACCAGTTAAAATTACTAAGGAGCTAATTCATTTAGTCATTGGTTTGGGCAATGTGGGTATTATACCCTCTACAATGAAGAATGTAAAGTAGGCGGTTGAGAGTCTTACATGATCGAAGTGGTACAAGTGTTCCATGATGATCATAGACATAAGACAATAAGATGTGGGGTTGGTTTTTATGATATTGAGATACAAGATGCACTATAGCTGCAGAGTCAACTCAGTTTTGGCAGGTATCACCCATGTGGCATATAGGTCAATGAGAATGAACATTATGACATTTGTGAGATTATTAGGACACAACTTTTGGAGAACCTAAGGAGAATCAAGCATGACAAGTCACAACCCTTTAAGTTCTTTCATGTTATTCAAAATTTTGCTGGCATGCACCCTCATGCATGGAAATATGATGTTCCTATAGCTGTTTAGATCATAGAGTACTATAGAATGTAAGAAAAAAAGGCAAGTTGACATTGACATGTGTGGATTGTTCAAAGGATTTGAAAGAGACGTGAAGAAAAGGATGAGGATTCTTAAAGAAATTATTGATAAGTATGCATATTCTTTTTGTTTCATGGTAGAGACAAATTGGACTTGCATGGAGGTAGTGGAGCTAAGAGTAAGTCCTATGGGTTATGAAGTAGACCCTATCATTGTTACACATGTTGATGCTATAATTTCCTTGGAAAAGGATCCTGATGCAGAAATATAGGGTACTTATTATGCAAATTCACAAAGGGTATGGGAAGAACTCACTAGGGGTTCAAGGAAGAGGAAGGTAAAAAATATTGTTAATGATATTGCAGAGAAAGAAGGTATTTCTAAAGCATGGATGAAAAAATGAGAAAGAAGAGTGAAGAAATAGAAGCCCTTGCCCGTGTGATGGTGGAAGGTGAAGGTGCTATTGTACCTGAGCCTTTAGACATTTCATATTTACCCTTATTAGTGCTCGCTCCTATAGATAATGATTCTACACCACAAAGAACTACTAGAAGAACATCCAAAAGAACACTTCCTACCAAGGAAGAAAAGGAGAAGAAGGAAGAGGTTCTTAAGGAAGTTCTTAAGCTTGTGAAGCCTACGAGGATATCAAGACCCAAGGATATGGCTAAGGGTCCTAGACAAAAGAAGATGAAGAAGATTGACTCCCCTACTGACATCATTGAGCCTAGAGAGAAGAAGACAAAGACAAAAGAGAAGGAATCAAATGAGAAATCCAAGTGGAAATCAGACATGAAAGAGATTATGGAAAGGATTGAGAAACAAGGTATGATTAATCAATTGAATAAGTATTACGATATATATATTATTGAACAGAAGAAGATATTAGAATATTTAGTTATAAATTATCTTCAAAATTTAAAGAACCTAATAGAGATAGAAGGCAACATTCCTCAAAAGTTATTTAATAAGTTATATGTTAGGATAAAACATGCTTTGAAAGAGGATAAGAGGATTATAGTGAAAAAATTACAAGATACTTGCACTTTGATCACTTATAAGGAGATGGATAGAATTCTTAAGAAACTAAATCAAATTTCCACAATCCATTATGATGCACAATAAGTTTTTGGATTCAATTGTGTGAATTTTTTTAGCATCGACATTTCGGATGACACTCTGTGATCCATCATCAGGAATAGACTGTAGGAATGAAAATTAAAATATGCAGACTTACAAGAGATATAAGAGGAGTTGGGGAAGAAGCAATATGCAAACCAAAGAAGAGAATAAAAGTAAAAAAGAACTAAAATATATAAAAAATGAAGAGAAATAAAAAAGAGGAACCCAAGAGATGAGAAAACAAGCAACAAGCGAGCAAAAAACTAAGCATGACTGATAAAGTGAATCAATAAGTTAAAAAATGAAAGACTAATAAAAGAATGCAACAAAAAGAAAGACAAAATAAAAATAAAATGAATAAAAATAAATAATAAAATAACAACAAAACAAGATCACGAAAAAACATATAAAGATATGTAATTATATATTAAAACTAGGATGTTAACAAGTAAACAACGCACAAATATATGTATAAACTAATGAATGTACAAGAGAACATATATATATATATATATATATATATATATATATATATATATATATATATATATATACACACACACACACACACACACACACACACACACACACACACACACACACACACATATATATATACCTCAGTGAATATCCATATACCTACATACAATATATATGTAAAAGTACATATATAGGAGTGTGTGTGTGTGTGTGTGTATTGTATGCACCCAAAAATGGTCGCCTAGACTTTGGGCCCCATTTATTCGATTTATTGATCCTGAATCATTTTTATCAATAATCAATATTTTCAACTTTATCAATTTTTTGATTAAATCTTAATTTCGATCATATATTGGATTTCTATCCTTAGGCTAACCATTTATCCTAAGTCTTTATTTAATTAAAAAGAATATTTCCTCCCCTTTTGATTAAATAAAAAGCCCCACTTTTCCTTTTATCCTAAGTTGCACAAATAAAGCATTATTCATATTTTATAAAAAGGAGAAAAGCACTTTTTGTCTCATATGGACATAAAGTCAACTCTTATTTTCCTATTGGAGGATACTTGTGCACATGGATTGCTCCTCTTTCAAGCTCCACCGCTGATTAAGACTTTTTGCCTCTTAATCTCAATGGTCCATTTCTTTGCATTTCTTATAAAAGGAGAGCTCTCTCCTTCATTTGCATATACCATGTTTTTATGCTAATGTTATGCTGCAGGTTTTAGGTGCATTTGGAGCTTTTGAAGACATTGAAGACTTGCTTCATTGCATCATTTAGTTGCATATTTACTTTCTTAGTAGCATGATAATTGCATTCTTAGTATAGATTTCCTTTTATGCAATAGAATAAGCTCACATAGTCTAAATAGGAGGCATTGTAATCCATTTCTATTTCCTTTCATAGATTAGTTGCATTGTACTTTCCTTTCATAGCTTAGATTGCATTCTTATATAGCTTGCATTGCATTGCATATTTGATTCTTGGAGACATTGGCATTGTTGCCCTTGTCTTCACTTGAATCTCTCATTGTGTGGTTGACTAGCAAGGTCATGAGTTCATAGCTCTAGCTGAGATCAATTTTCAATCTTGCAACTCCATACATAGAGAGCTATGAGCCACTTTGTGAGGCCTCATTCTTGAGCAACCTTGCATGTAATGGTTCATAGAAGTGCACCTTTTAGTGTGTACATTTCTGGCACCCACCGTGGGGAAGAGTAGATAGGCTTTATCCTTTGTTTCTTTGCATTTTCATCATTTTTCGGATTATTTTTCAGAAATTTTGCAGTTTCAATTTTCTGTCTCAGAGTATCACGCGATACTTCTCAAAAATATTGCGTGATATACCTTCGTATAGCGGTGTGACACTTCACGTGAGAGAAGAATCACCCACCAGTACTGAGGTATATCGCCTGGCATCATGTGAACTATCGCCCGCCCATAGTGCGAAGTATCACCTAGACTGAGGTATATCGCGCGACTATAGGAAACTGTGTCACGCGATACTGGTGAAGTTTGTGGTATATTGCCTGATCTGACAGAGGCTTGCATTTCTAGTTTTCTCATCTAAATTTGATCATTTTAGTTTGCTATTTTATTTTGTTGTATTTAGATAGGTTTAACCTGCATCTTTTAGCTTGAATCTATTAGTTTATTGCATATTTACATTTGGATTTTGATTTTGCTAACCTTGTGGGTCTAACAAGTTGTGTTTGTAGGTGCTCTCATTGCTTGAAAATTGCTACAAACGCATGTCAAAGAGGGCTACTAACAGTTTTTGCAGGGCTGCCCAAGCATAAAAACAAAAAAAAAAAAATTCTTGCTTGTTTATTTTCTTTCCTTTCAAGTGTGGCATTCACTAATTGTATTAGGAATCTTTAAAACCTTGTGAAAGAGATTTTGAGGTGGTAGGAGAAGTATGCTCTTCACCTTTAGGTGAACTAGAAAATCTTGACCCATCTTAAGGTTTTGGAAGCAAGGGAGTAATTGAACCTCTTTGCTTGGTGTGTTTGGGAGAGATTCTTGAGATAGGGGAGTATGCTCTTCACCCTTGTGGTGAACCAAAAACCTTGAACCTCAAGAGTTAATCTATTCTTTGTTTAGTTTAGGATCCTTTAGCGGGCCTGCTCTTGAGCAATCAAGAGGAATGACTCAAGTGGGGACAACCTTGTCATCATTTTCCTTGGTGGAAAGTGATTCCAACTCACTATAATTTCAAAGCTATCAAGGACACCAAAAACCTTGGTAGACATAACACTTATCTTCATTTGATGTGAGTAGCTCATGGGATTGCGACCATGGGGAAAATATTGAACAAGAATGCTTAAGGTACTCTTGAGGCCGCAAGGTCCTAGTCCTTTATGAGGAGCAAGAGGGGTGTTGTGAATGGAAATCTTTATTAAGAACCATTAGATAGAAGCCACCTTGTTTAGCCGCTTATCTTCTTAGTGCAAGGATTGATCCAAGTGGTTTACCCAGATCACCTTAAGATACTCACCATATGTGTCCCTTTGGTTGTGTCATTTGACATTTCCACAACAAAGCCAACATCTCTTGTGGGTAACCACTTGGTGTGAGGTGAGGGGGCATCAAGTTGTGGGCTAAGTTGGTAAGTATTGAGCCTTGACTTTTTAGGATAGATTTGCTTGAATTGTCTTTGGTTGTGTGATACCAGTGCAAATGTTCTTACATACAAACAATTGGTAGCATTCATAGGGTGCTTTTTCAATTCTAATATCACAAGTGTTTGTCTTGGCAAGGTTTCTTTGGCCCTTGTTTCAAGTGTTTGAGACATGTTTTGATCCCTCACTGTTTGCAAACCTGCCAAAATTCTGCTGATATTGTGACTGAAATCAAAAACATCAACCCTCAGACTAAAAATTTTGACCAAACAAAGACCCAAAAATGCAAATTTTACACAATTTTGGTCAAGAGTTGAACAATTCTGCAATAGTATCGCACCCTGCAAAGTGAAATATCGCACGATACTTCGCGCTTGCTAAAACTATCGCTTGCTTTGAAGAGAAATATCGCATGATAGTTCACCCCTGACGGACTATCACCCGACCCGCCTGGAGTATATCGCCCGCCAGTGCTGAAGTATATCACCTAGCATCATGTGAAGTATCGCACGGTTATAGGTATATTGCCCCAATAGCCTAGAGTATATCACCTGGTTAATTTTTGTCGTGCTTACAATTTGGTCAGTTTCAGTTGCTATTAATCAAGCTAGGTCTTAGAGTAGGCTTCTTGCCCTGACGTTTGAGGCATGTCTTGACTATAAATTTTTGGTTTTAGTCCTCCGGGATAACATCATTTGATTTATGAAATCACCTTGAAATAATTGTCAAGTTAGAAGATCATTCTTGGTGCCAAGGTTCATCTCTAAGATTGTTAGCTACATTCTTGAAAAATTTTAGTACTCTTATTGTCCAAATCGCTTTCATTTAAATCTCAATTTCAATTATCTTTTGGCCTAGTCCAACCTCCTGATTCAAAAGTGCAACGGTAGTCACCCTTTGATTTGAAGCACCTCTTTGACAGTGTTGGTAAAGCCCTTTTTTCTTTTCATTTCTCTTTGGACAATAGAGGACTTTGATTATCCTAGTTTGGCGTTGACACTTTGAGAGGTCACCTTATCATTAAGAGTATCTTTCTTTCATGTTAGTTATGACAAGGTACCAAGTCAATCAAGGGAAGCGACCCCCTGTTGCCTTTAGCCAGTTACCACCCGTCAAGACTCGTCGACAACATAAGGGAAAAGGACCTCTTTTTGATCAATCTCCTAAGAGTGAATCTGAAGTTTGTTTTAATCTGGGAGCTAATTCTAGTGAAGTGAGCACCTCTTTCATACCACTTTCATCAAGCATGGACATGAGTTACACTTTTACCCGACAACAAAGAGAAGCCATGAATCAAACTCTTGAGAATATCTTCCAACGACATAGAAGAGAGTATGGTGGTTCTTCTCATGCTAGTCCACCCAGGTCACCTCCCAACAATGTGAGGTATTTTGATGCTCACCAACGAGCTGAAAGACATCATAAGCAAGCTCACTCAGATTCAGGGTCACAACACGAAGACCAAAACAACGAATCTAGTGATCACCACATAAATGCAGCCAATGCAATAAGACATTCGAGACAAACCTCCCCGCTTAAAGACACCTCTCAATATGCAAATACAAGATTGAGAAGCATTGAGAGAGAGAAGCAAGCCTACTTAGATGAACAGGCTGCTAAAAAGGAAAAATTCAGACAACTAGAGGAAGAGGAACATGCATTGTTGGACATACAGAAAAGAGTCACCCAAGAAGAAGAAGATAGACTCTATGCACAACAACTCCAAAGCCGATTCAACAGGAGGGGAACCAATAGTGGGACCAACTCACCCCCATCTACCCCTTCCCCAAGCCCTAGAAGAAGATCAAGGATGCCCTCATGATCCCCAAGTCCTAGAGAGAGAAGGGTTTCAAAATATGACCATCATAGGAGACAGTCATCTCGTAGACATTCAAAGCAACCCTCCCAATGAGCACATCATGGCTCACAACATGGAGGAAGTTATGCTAAATTTGATCATATGGATTTCATGACTATGCAACAAGAACCATCCTTTCAAGCATATGTGGAGCAATATGTGGAACAAAACAAAGACCAATTCTTGGAAAGTCTTATTAAAAAAGGTGCTAAAGTTCCATATAATTTTGATGTTCACCAAAAGATCAAGAAACAGAGCCCTTCAACTGATGAGGTGATCTTACAAATGCAAAAGGATATAGACAGGATGAAGGCTCCCAAGAGCACATTTCATTTGGACTCCATATGTCCTAACCCCATTGACAAAAGTGTGGTGATGGTAGAATTCCCTAAGAAAGATGAGTTCCCAACATATGACAAATATGATGGCACTGGTGACCCTCACGACCATGTTCGACAGTTCTACATAATGAGCTTTTCCTTTCACCATGAAGACTCCTACTTGATGAGGTTATTCCCAAGGAGCTTAAAAGGTCAAGCCATCGAGTGGTTCACCAACCTTTCCCCTCCAGTAAAGACATTTAAAGAACTTGTTCAAAGGTTTGTTCAGCATTTTGCTTACAACTTATCGAGGTCGGTCACAATGCTTGATTTGTGTAAACTCAAGCAAAATCAAGGGGAATCTTTTGTCACATTTTTACAGCGATGGAGGTGATTGTGTTCAAAATACCCAAGTACAATTCCTGAGGAGGAGAGAATTGATATCATTGTGAGCAATCTAATACTAGAACTAAGATATGAAGTCAAGAAAATCCCATTTAATTCCTTTGATACTATGGTAGAGGTGGCATGTCGCATTGAGGATGTCTTGAAAGAACAAGGAATTTTGGCTAAACCAACAAATAACAACAATAGCCAAAATAACAATACTAATGGTAACAAGGACAAAAAGAACTCCTATTGGAACAAAAACAAGCAAGTGGTCAATGATGGAGTTGTTGACTCATCTCAAGTAAAAAATGAAGGAGTTCTTAACCTCTCCCATGTAGTTCAAGCTATGAAGCTGCAAACGTCTTCAACACAACAAGATAAACCTAAGTATCAAAGGAGATCTAAAATGGAGAAAAGACAATTTACCAAATTGGGAGAATCTTATGCAGATGTTTTTAAGACATTAGTTTCTCATAATTTGTCACACCCACAGGATCCTACAAAACATCGTATACCGGATCCTTTACCTCATTGGTGGGATGCGAAGGCTTTTTGCATTTTCCATAATGGGATTGGACATGACATAGAAAATTGTTTTAAACTCAAGCATCTTGTCCAAGACCTTATTGAGAAAGGACAATTACAAGTTGATGGGTTAACCACTAATGCGGATCATAAAGCCTTTAAAGAGCCCTTGCCTAAGTATGAGAAAGGAGAGAATTCTAAGAATGGCAAGGCGGCTATCAACTACACCTACACAAATGCGGAGAATGTTATTAACATGCTTGAAGTTGTGGATGATAGTGTCAACATGGTGAGAGGGAAAGATCCTTATGGACATAATGTGGACTCAACTCCTATGACTGATGAAAGACCTGATGTGGTGATAAGAGGTCCTTACTCACAAAAAATGCCCCAGTTCCTCAATGCTGTCACTAGGGGTCAGGCTCAAACTCCCATTATTATTAGAGGTCCTAGCACTAGCAAGTCTAAGCAGCCCACATCCAAATGTGTTCCTCCCAAATCTACCGTCAGTCCTGATTCCAATTATGATCTTATTGACCAATTACAACGTACACCCGTGCAGATATCCATTTTTGAGCTTTTAGAATTATCCCCTAAGCGCAAGCGCATCCTTGAGGATGCTTTGTGAGCAGCCAACGTCCCTAACAACTTAGATATTGATCAATTCCAGAACATGGTCAACCATTTGGCTAGCCCTCATTACCTCACCTTCTTAGAAGAAGACAACAAATCCATCAGTCACCCACATAACTTGGCCTTACACATCGAAGTCATGATTCATAAAACCCGTGTCAGGCATGTACTAATAGATGGGGGTGCGGGGCTCAATATTTGTACCATGAGTTTGTTGCTGGCTCTAGGATATTCTGAGAACGTCATTGACACAAGGAAAAAGATCACGATCAAAGCATATGATGAAGCAGAAAGAAGTTCTAAGGGATTGGCTATTTTTCCTATTCGCATTGGTCCAGTAGAAAAAGATATCTTATTTCAAATTGTTGATGTTGGACCTCTAGCCTACAACATTTTGCTAGGTAGGCCATGGATTCACGAAATGCAAGCAGTCCCATCAACATATCACCAGTGTGTTAATTTTCCCCATAACGGTGTAGAAATTTGCATACCTGGAGATAGTGCTTTGTCAGTTAATAACATTTCTACTGGATCACATGTACCTTTGAATAGGGAAGCTGACAGTCCTAGTAGTTCACTTGAACAATGCAAGTAGAAGTTCAAAACCATAGATCTTGGGATGGGAGATTATAAAATTGATTCTTTTACAAAAATGCCCATCTCTCCTAGGTCTTATGGGAGACCATCACCAAATGTGAAGCCTTCATCATCAGCAATGACCTTATTTGGAAAATTTGTTGAGTCTTCGGTTCCCATTCAGGAAGAGAAAGAGGAAGTTGCAGTAAGGGACTAGATCTATAATGAGGAAAAATACAAGCACAATGAAAATTTTGCTCCTCCACTTGAAGCTTATGGGAAAGGGTACACAATGGTTAAGAATATGGGTTATCCAGGATATGGTCCCCTTAGTCATAGGCTAGATGCTAAAGCTGAGCCTCTTGATCATGCTCTTTTTGGATGAAAGAATAAGTCCACGGTTGGCTTAGGTTTTGAGAATAAGAAGAAGAAAGGTGTCCCTGTCCCAGCTGCGACGGACAGTGACTCAAACTATACACCCGATCTTTCTAATCAACAAGATGTGTCTGATGATTGGGTACCCTCAACACATCTCCTTTGGGGAGATTCCATAGATCTGATACTTCACAGTCCTACTATCCCAGCTGCGACGGATAGTGACTGTGTGACTGCTAGATCGACAAAAGAAAGTGTTACTGTCCTAGCTACGACAGATAGTACCAATACTAGCACTAGAGAGGGGGAAACCCTTCCTAACCTTGAGGCTTCTACATCATGAGGCCCAAATGATGACTCAGACATAGATTCCCATGAATATGAATGGGACTCACTTTTAGATGCAACAGTTGATCTGGACGTAGATATTGTCCATGCTTATAGTACCCAACCCGATGTGACTAACGAGCTTAGTGTAGGAGTACAGGATTGTACTCCTCAAATTGCCTTATTGGATGACTCTTCATTTGATAGGATGAGTCCTAATTCGGGTATCTTAGGAGAAGACTTGATGAACTCTGATTATATGGTCACCAGAGATGACACCTTTTGCATAAACAACATTGAACTAGTCATTGACCTACCCCTTGTTCACTTTGACCTAATTGACTGGTCTCAGTGCCATCAAGACCCCACATTCCTCACCTTCCAGAATGACTACAAAATTGCCTACTATCTGAATGCTCTTGAACCCATGGCTTCTTCCACCAGTGAACCAACAACTAGCATGACAGAGCCTGATATTAAGTAGCTCAGTCTAAAAATAAAAGAGAAAAAGAAAAATAGGTCTGATGGCGAAAACCACTTTGTGGCGGTGTCAGAACCAAAAATAGTAAAAAGAAATGACGCATCCGAGGGTGAAAACCTCTTTGAGGCACCTAAGGATGGGGTACTTAATAACTTGTTGAGTTATTTCCAGGATCGATCATCAGTATTGATTGAGCCAACAAAGCCAGTCAATTTGAACACAGAAGAAAATCCTCAGATAGTCCATCTTGCTCAGTCTTTATCAGAAGAAGAGACCAAGGCATATGTACAGTTTTTACAAAAAAAGAAAATTAATTTTGCATGGACCTATTCAGACATGCTAGGGCTTGACACAAATCTTATAATGCATCACTTATCCATAGCTCCAAGTGTCAAACCGGTGAAATAGAAACTCAGAAAAATGCATCCCCATGTAGCTCTCCTTGTCAAAGGGGAATTAGAAAAACTTTTGAGAGCTGGATTCATTAGAGCCATTGATTATGCAGAATGGATCTCAAACATAGTACCAGTTTCCAAACATGATGGGTCCATTCGTGTATGCACAGATTTTAGAGATTTAAACAAAGCATGCCCAAAGGATGATTTTCCACTTCCAAACATTGACATGATAGTGGACATGATAGCGGGCTATGACATATACTCTCTAATGGATGGTTTCTCAGGGTATAATCAAATCAAAATAGCTCCTGAAGACCAAGAGAAAATAGCATTCACATGTGCATGGGGAAGCTATTGCTGGAATGTCATGCCATTCAGATTAAAGAATGCAGGAGCAACCTACCAAAGAGTTATGATGACTATCTTTCATGATATGATGCACAAAAACATAGAAGATTATGTGGATGAAACCCTGGCAAAATCAAGAAAATGGGACAGACACCTCGATGATCTAGAAGTAATTCTAGATCGCATGGAACAGTTTCAACTCAGATTGAATCCAAAGAAGTGCGCATTTGGTGTCACCTCAGGCAAACTTTTAGGATTCATAATATCAACAAAAGGTATCGAGGTTGATCCTGAAAAGGTCCAAGCAATTCTAGATATGCCACCTCCTCAAAATATCAGCCAAATGAGAAGTCTTCAGGGACGTCTTCAATCGATTAAGAGGTTTATTTCTCAGCTTGCAGATAGGGTGCAACCCTTTAACAAGACATTGCATAAGGGTGCTTCTTGTTTTTGGAATGAGGATTTTCAAAAGAGCCTAGATCAGATCAAACAATACTTGGCTAATCCTATGATCCTAATGCCTCCTATTCCAGGGAAACCATTGATCCTATATCTTTCAGCTATAGATACTTCCCTGGGGGCATTATTGGCTCAAATAGATGATACTGGGAAAGAACGGGCCATATACTATATCAGCCGTACTCTCATCTCCTATGAGATCAATTACAATAATATTGAGAAGTCTTGTCTTGCAGTGGTGTTTGCTTCTCAAAAGTTGCGCCACTACATGCTTTCTCATACCATACATTTGATTGCAAAAATTGATCCTCTTAAATACTTGCTTAGTAAGGCTGCCCTCATGGGTAGACTTGCTAAATGGATGATGGTCCTAACTGAATTTGACATAGAGTACGTTGAAAGGAAGGCCATAAAAGGGCAAGCTATTGCTGACCAATTAGCTGATTTCCCAATACAGGATAGTATGCCGGTCCAAGTGGAATTCCCAGATGAACACATCTTGTATACAACTACTCACACTTGGACAATGTTCTTTGATGGTTCCCACATGCAAAATGGATTAGGTGCTGGAGTGTTATTTGTTTCTCCACATGGGTACAATATTAAAAAGTCTTACAAACTATTATTCCCATGTACCAATAATATTGTAGAATATGAAGCTTTAACTAATGGCTTGAGGATGGCTATAGAATGGAACATCACAGAGTTACATGTCTTTGGGGATTCCCAGTTAATCATCAACCAAGTCAATGAAGAGTATCAAACCAAGGATGACAAATTGATACCCTACAAAAAGATGGTTGATTCTTTGAGATGCTACTTCACCTTTGTGATGTTTCAACAGATCCCTAGGACAGAGAACAAAGCTGTAGATGCCATGGCCACATTAGCTTCCCTTCTTCAATTGGAGACACATGAATCCAGATTTGAATTCCTGGTGGAAGAGCTACACCATCCCATCTTTGACTCGTCTGAAAGCCATGTCATTTGTGCCATTATCACACATGAGTCTTCCTGATATGGTGCTATCTATTCATATCTTCATGATGGCATCATCCCTGACACATTCAACCACTCTGAATGTTGAAACCTCATTCGTAACACCTCTCACCACACCCTCATCTCTGGTGATTTATATAAGAGGGGCTTAGATGGGACGCTCCTTAGGTGCTTGGAAAAGGAGGAATCCAACCAAGTGTTAGTTGACATCCACAAGGGCATTTGTGGTGGACATTCTAATGGTCTTGCCATGGCCCGAAGGTTGCTTAGGGTGGGATATTATTGGCCCATAATGCAGATAGATGCAGTCACCTTTGCTAAGTCATGTGAAAAATGTCAAAAACACAGAAACTTGATTCATGCTCCAGGTAGGGAGCCGATCCCTTCTGTTTCTCATTGGCCATTTCAACGCTGGGCCTTTGATCTGGTTGGGCAGATTCATCCCAACTCATCAGGTGGACACAAGTTCATTATTATTGCCACTGACTACTTCACAAAATGGGTGGAAGCTGTGCCACTTTCTGTTGCTTCAGGGAGGACCATTTCTTTGTTCATCTTGAATCATATTATTTGCCGATTTGGAGTGCCTTCTGAGATCATTACTGACAATGGAGGCCAATTTAAGAATAAGGACCTAAAGCACCTATGCAAAAAGTTTAAAATCAAGTAACATTGGTCCTCCATCTATTTTCCACAGGGAAACGGACAGGCAGAAGCCTCTAACAAAACCATTCTTAAGATTCTTCATAGGACAGTACACAAGAATGGTAGAGATTGGCACTTACAAATCAATCCAGCACTATGGGCTTACAGAACAAGCATTCGCACACCTACAGGAGCCACTCCTTTTTCTCTCACCTATGGCGCTGAAGCGGTATTGCCTTTAGAAGTCGAGATACCATCACTTAGGGTCTCACTCAAAGGTTTGATTATAGATGAGGATTACCGCGCCATGAGATTACAAGAACTAGAACTTCTAGATGAGAAGCGTAAGGCTTCCTTTGATCATATGAGAGTGTATCAGAAACGTATGTCCAAAGCATTCAACAAGAAGGTTCACCCTAGAGAATTTCAAATAGGTGATCTCATTTTGCGAGAGAACCCTAAGAACCAATAGAACAGAGAGAAAAAGGGCAAGTTTGAACCTAACTATCTTGGACCATATGTCATCATAGCTACTTTTGGTACCGGTGCGTATTTACTATCAGATCCCGATGGAGAACAACTCCCTAATCCAATCAACATTGTACACCTAAAGAAGTTCTATCCTTGATGCCTATTTCTGTCTGGGGGCATCCTTTGTACATATTTATTGATCCTAAAAAAATATCAAAAAAATTCATATATGATGCTGAAAAAATCCTAAAAAGCATAAAAAGTCCTGAAAAAATACAAAAAAATCAAAAAATCCAAAAAAAAAAAAAATTAAAAAAAAAATGAAAAAAAGATTCCAAGTGGTGAAAACCTGGAAATAGGTGCTACTTGAGGCCTTTGCACTCCTATTTGTTAGCATGTGTCCTCGACACTTAGCCACTTCCCATCATGCCTTGACCTTATTTGGCTTAGTCTAGAATTGGTCTTTGTCTTTGTCTAGGGGGCATAACTATTAGCATTGGTCTTTTAGGTGCGTTTGTCTCTTGGGGCATTTCACAACAGGTGTTTTTCAACACCACCCCAACAGGTATTTTTCAACACCACCCCAAAATAGTGTTTTTCAACACTACCCTTGCGTCACGTGTTTCTTAACACTTATCAGATGTCTTTCCCAATAGTCTAAGTATGATGCGATATTTCTTATTTGCAGATGTGATAACTAGAGTTTGACTCTATGACCAACACACACGCACTTAAACAATCAATTCACTTGAGATATGGTGACTTTACTTTTCTTTATGTGTTGTCTATGAGGATTTCTTTGATAAGTGGTCTCTCCCTGAGAAGTTTTCGATGATGCATAGCTAGAAGACTGAGGGAATGAGAACATGTTTTCTTTCTTTATCTTCTTGTAGGTATATTTTGTTGATCCTAACTGTCATGAGCATTTATGCTAGTCTTACTTGACACTATGGATTGACAAGGTATTATCCTTGACTGTTTTGTGAGTGCATGCTTATAGCTATCCCGACTTTCATGTGTCTTGATACAAGCATAATCTCGCCATAACAAACTTAGGTAATCTCACTGCACTAGTCATCTTGACCTACATGTCTTTGGTGCCTAGGTGAGATTCCCACATTTCTATCTGATAAAGATCATATTCATATCCACATAGTTATGCTAGTGTGCATTGTATGATCTTACGACGCTACCAATAACGCTCAATGATGATAATTAGATGTCTATAATCATTGTGACCTTGCAAGTCAACCACTTTCATAGTAGCTTGCATTCTTAGGTTCATCATAGTTTAGTTTTTGCATCTTGCATATGGAGAGAGCTCTCCTTTTTATCATCTACAGACTAGTTGGTCAACTGTGCCCATTTTCTAGTTCTTCTTGATCATATCTTTCATTTCTAGTCTTTCATGTCACATCATTTTCTACCCGTTTCGGACTTGAAATCAAAATCTGAGTCGCATTTCCAAATTTTCTCATTCTTCTACGTAGTTGACTGACCTTTTGAGGCATAATTCTTCAATCTTTGGTGGAATTTCTTCCTTTTCATGTCTCTCAATTTTCTAGTCTTTCATTCACCCTATCTCTTTTCTTCTAGCTCATCACTGGGGCATGTTTTCATGGCCTAATGGTTAACCTATTGACCTTTATATTTGATTGTGATTTCATGCTGACTTGATCAACTCTTTATCAATTTGTTGTTCTCCTCTACCTGATTTCAATTTCAATTCCGAGGGGGCAGTACTTATGGGATTCTCATCCCTGATTCCTTGATTTTCCTGATTCAGACATCTTTTGTGAGCTTTTGCTCAAATTTGAGATTTTTATCTCTTACTTTGAATGTGATCCCGAATCGACCTCATGTTCAAAGGCCGTTGTTTATGCTTTGTTCATGGTCAAAGAGGGGCAAATGTATGCACCCAAAAATGGTCACCTAGACTTTGGGCCCCATTTATTCAATTTATTGATCTTGAATCATTTTTATCAATAATCAATATTTTCAACATTATCAATTTCTTAATTGAATCTTAATTTCGATCATATATTGGATTTCTATCCTTGGGATAACCATTTATCCTAAGTCTTTATTTAATTAAAAGGAATATTTCCTCCCCCTTTGATTAAATAAAAAGCCCCACTTTTCCTCTTATCCTAAGTCGCACAAATAAAGCATTATTCATATTTTATAAAAAGGAGAAAAGCACTTTTTGTCTCATATGGACATAAAGTCAACTCTTATTTTCCTATTGGAGGATACTTGTGTACATGGATTGCTCCTCTTTCAAGCTCCACCGCTGATTAAGACTTTTTGCCTCTTAATCTCAATGGTCCATTTCTTTGCATTTCTTATAAAAGGAGAGCTCTCTCCTTCATTTGCATATACCATGTTTTTATGCTAATGTTATGCTGCAGGTTTTAGGTGCATTTGGAGCTTTTGAAGACATTGAAGACTTGCTTCATTGCATCATTTAGTTGCATATTTACTTTCTTAGTAGCATGATAATGGCATTCTTAGTATAGATTTCCTTTTATGCAATAGAATAAGCTCACATAGTCTAAATAGGAGGCATTGTAATCCATTGCTATTTTCTTTCATAGATTAGTTGCATTGTACTTTCCTTTCATAGCTTAGATTGCATTCTCATATAGCTTGCATTGCATTGCATATTTGATTCTTGGAGATATTGGCATTGTTGCCCTTGTCTTCACTTGAATCTCTCATTGTGTGGTTGACTAGCCAGGTCATGAGTTCATAGCTCTAGCTGAGAGCAATTTTCAATCTTGCAACTCCATACATAAAGAGCTATGAGCCGCTTTGTGAGGCCTCATTCTTGAGCAACCTTGCATGTAATGGTTCATAGAAGTGCACCTTTTAGTGTGTACACACACACACACACACATATACACACACACACACACACACACACACACACACACACACACACACATATACACATACATATATATATATATATATATATATATATATATATATATACACACATACATATATATATATACACATACATATATATATATATATATATATATCAAGAGCACAAAAAAACATATAAAGATAAGTAATTATATATAAAAACTAGGATGTTAACAAGTAAACAACACACAAATATATGTATGAACTAATGAATGTACAAGAGAACACACACACAGACACACACACACACACACACACACACACACACACACACACACACACACACAGATATATATATATATATATGTATATACATATATATATATGTATATACATATATATATATATGTATATACATATATATTTATGTATATACATATATATATATATGTATATACATATATGTATATATATGTATACACACACACACACACACACACATATATATATGTATATATATGTTGGAAATATTCAAGAATTAACCAAGTTACTGAGAGGGGAGGGGTGAATCAGTAACTTCAAATTTTTTATATCAATATCAGATGTATTAACATATAGTTCACTTTATCCTTTTGCATATAGAAAGCATAAAACATAAAAGCATTCACAACAATGACACATAGATTTGGTTACCCAGAAACCTTCCAAAAGAAAGTAAAACTGGGGTGGGGATGAAACCCACAAAGCTTTAATACTGTAGTATAAAGTTGGCCGGTTAAGACTTACATTGATCACTTCTGATGATCTGCCCTGCTAGGAGCAATAAGGACTGCTAGGTCCCCCTTGTTAGAGGATTTATAAACATACAATGAAGTATGCACTCGGTTAAGAGATTTTACAAAGACTGTTAAGTCTACCCGGTTAAAGGATTTCAAGCTGATTCACCTGTTAGGATGAAACAGTAGATCTCTTACTTTGCAACTGGATTGCTGAATGAGATTCACTGATGTACTGATCACCTTCTGTGATGAATTTGTCTTTGCTGCTCCTTATGTATAGTAGCCCTTTGTAATTCACTAGTTTCTGCCTTTTATCTCTTCTTTTTATTCCACATTCATACTACTTGGTATTTGTACAACATTGTTTATATAAAAGTTTAAACAATTAATTACAATTACAAAGTCAGCTTAACAAATAAACATAAGTGCTACTAAGTCAGCCTAAGTATGGTTACATGGTTCCTGCAAACTAACTCGGTGACTTTCTGATACTCGGCGTCCACTACATTACTCAGCATCGTCATGCACTTGGTAGAAGTGAAGGCTCGGTTCATACTAACCACTCGGTAAGTTTTGAACTTGGTAAATACTTGTGACTCGGTAGACATAATGTCATTCAGTTTACACTATCCTACTCGGTTTGCATTGTCCTACTCAGTTTGCACTGTTCTGCTCGGTTTGCACTGTTCTGCTCAGTTTGCACTGTCTTGCTTGGTTTGCACTGTTCTGCTTGGTTTGCACTGTCCTGCTCGGTTTGCACTGAGGATGCAAATAAGTGTTGTCACTAGTGGCAATCCTGCTTAATGCCAACAATCTCCCCCTTTGGCATTAGTGACAAAAACACTTATTGCCCAAAACTTATATACATGAACCATGCTGAGATTTATTTTGATTTTTCAAAATTTGTCTTTGTCATAGGGCTTTATAAATTATCTCCCCCTTTCAATGCACTAACTTTTTCTTCTATACATATCTCCCCCTTTTTGATGATAATGCCAAAGGTGTATATACAAGTGTTTTACAGGGAGAATCCAAAATTTGATAGAAAAATAGAATGTACCTTCATTATCAGTGTCAGAGTTCTATCCCAATTTTCTTGCAGAATCTTGCATGTTTGGATTGCAATTTGGACTTCTACAGAGAGTACAATCATGTGATCTACTATTGAGAACTGATTGTCATGAATTAATGTTTTGGAATGTTCAATGTGCTTATACATTGTATTCATGATGGGAAGGATCATGTTCTGAATGTCTAGCAGTGTGGACCGGATCCTTGTGTCTTCTTTCAGTAGTTCTGACTACATATTTGATAGGAATGAGATTTTTATTTGATGAGAAAATTTTGAACTTGGTTCAAGTTGCAGCTTCTGTATGCTAATCTTCAAATCCTCATCAATTTTATTCATTTTATCCTTGACATCCTTGGTGAACTCGGCAACATTGCATAGTTTGGCCAAAAGAGAGGTAACATTCGAATAGGAAGATTCAATGTTTGTCAAAACTGAAGATAATTCTACTTGATTAATAGCTATGTGCTGAGCAATGTGCTCAAGCACTTTATTGTTGAATTTCTTCTCAGCTTTTTCAGCTAACTTGTCTGTCCCAGATGAATCCTCATTGTACTTATTTACCGCTTCTACTAATTGTAACAAAACATGTTGAGAGGAGTCTACTTTAATACCTAATGCTTCTGACAAAATGTCCTTAGCATCCTTAATGATTTTATATTCTTTGTCTCTCTCCTCTTTAAGCTTCTTTTGCTTCACTTTCCTTTGGAGGAGTTCACCTATATTTTGCATTTGATCCGCTGATAGATTTGCAAAATCCAATGTTGGAATCTCTATTTCCTCATCTAGGTCTATATCCTCTACTATATTCTTGCCCAAAAATCTTATACTCGGTTGAGCCTTAGGCTTATCTATTATGGTACTTAATGCCTTAGTAGTGGTGATAGTAGACATAGTAGGACTGGCTATAAAGAATGGTATACTGTCTACTGGAGAACTTAAAGCTGAAGTATTTACACTTGTAGAATCAAAAACTGGAATACTTACTACTGGAAAATTTGATGAAATAGGAGACTAAAACTCGGTAGAAAAAATGGTAGTTACTTCTGTTGTTGTTATAGGTGATTGGACAAATGTTGAAGTTGTCACAACCATGCTTGAAGATGTCTCCGGGCTAGATGTAGCAACTTTTGCTGGAGAGGTAGGAAGTGATGCAATGACTTCTGTTGCTATCCTCACGGTATCATCTACCTCAATGGCTTCTTCCTATTCATCACTGTCATCTTCAATGTCTTTTATTATAACTAATTCAGTACTCGGTTGGTGAAGATGGTATATGTTCTTCCATGTGGCATTTGCACTCTTCACAACTGATTCAATATTGTTAATCAGAATTAAACAAGTATTGAACTTCAGTGTCATCTTATTTTCATTCTCCTTCAATGCCTTCTTTATTTCATCATTTTTCAAGCTCGGCATTAATTGTTTCAGGGTTTGATCAAATATGTCTTTTACAGTTTGCCTTGCATTGGCCCATCTCATTTTTATTTGATCTAATAAAGCTCCTAGAATCTGTTGGGTTATTTCATCAGGAGAGTATTTCCACTGTCCCATCTTTTCAATGACAGCATCTTCAATCTCCTTTTGTTCTGTTTCCGATCTTATTTCATATTTTAAAGATTTTATACTACTTACTCCAAATCCTTCTCTCAAAAGTTTGATCTTCTCTTGAAGGGTTAGAGGAGGCTTTTTGAATATTATATCTTTGTCCTTTTTGTCTGCCTTACCTTTTGCACTTCTCCTTGTAAATTCGGCAGTGGGAGGCTTAGGTACCTTGGTGATGAATACCTTTCCTTTCTTCTTTGTAGGTTCCGATTCCTCTGTTTTCTCATCCTTTTTCTCTTCTTCTTCAATGTCTTCTCCTCTGCCCTCAGTTAGCATTAGAGGTGTGATAGCTTGCATTTTGGCTATCCTCTTTTTTCCTTTATTTACTGCCTATGGAAGCTTTATACTTATTTCAATTCTCACTTTTGCTTCTTCATATGTCCCAAAATATGGAGCTTTGGGATCAACAGGCTGATTAAGGAGGGCTTCAATGATATTCTTTATTTCATCAATGTTTACCTCATAAGGAAGAGGTTTCACATGTACAATCCTTGGTTTAGCTTCTTGAATGTATACTTTGTCACAGTCCACCATGAAACAAATATCATCCTTATAATCCTCCACCAACTTCTGTGGAATCCAAAATCTGTCGTTCATTTTCTCCTTGAAAGACTCAAAATAACTATCCATGATGTTCTCAAAATTTTCACCTATTTCTGAAATATATTCATTTATCTCATAAAGAATTGGCACATCCTTTCTCCATACTACTTTTCCTTTGGAAGGGAAGAATTTCTAAACATAGAAAAATAAACAGACTAGTAGAGATCCAAACTTACATGGATTGTTTTTGGAAGTTTGAATGCTTTCCATGTTCTTGTTAAACTGTTTTAACAACAAATCTACAAGGTCAAATGATAAATTATTCTTTACCACTTTGTATGCTAGGTCTATGGCTTCGCAAGGAACACTATTCTGCCGACTTGAACTGTATATTTTATGAGCAATGATGTGTGTTCCAAACTTTAGTTCAGCATTAGTAATGCTACTTACTTTCATTCCTCTACCATCCCACTTGGCTAGGGTTTTCTTCTCCAGCTGCGACCGACCTAGGGTTTTGGTAGATTTAACTTTGTTTAACATGGGAAGACAGGTGATTCGGTGAATCATCTTCTTAGTGATCTCTATGGGTTGCTCAAGCCAAATCTTGCCTTCGTGTACACGGCTGAGAATGTATCTAACCCATTTCTCCTGAAAGTTTCAAGGTAAATGTGTAATGTGAACTAATCCCTTGTCTTCCAGATGTTTGTGCTCTGGTTTTAGAACACCATTCGCACACAGTTCCTCACGCACAATATCTAGCTCTAGGTTTCCCATCTCTTGAATTGCACAATTGAAATGATTGTGAATATCGTTAACAAGTAGTACCTTAGGAGGAATCTGAGATTGAGCTCTGTTCAGGTCTAGGGTTGCTGCAATTGCGGGCACGAGTTTGAAATCTGTTGCTCTCCATTCCCCTTGGATTATCATTTTTGTTCCTTTCTTCGTTGAAGCGCTGGATGATGCCATGGTAGCTCACAAAGAATTCTTTTCACAAAAGTATTTGAATCGCTTGATTGCTCTGGAAATTTTCTGCTCTCAAAATGCTAAAGTTCGCGGTGAAGAATGAGTTTGATTTCTTGCCTTTTGTTTACAACTCTGCATTAATGCTTAGTAGAAATTAGGGTATGAATTTCAACAGACTGTCACCCACTATGAATTAATTTCTCGGTAAAGACTTTGCAACTCGGTGAACTTGAGAATTCATATTGCTTCGATCTCACTCGGTAATCATATTAGATAGCTCCCGACCTTGCTTAGTGAAAACTGATACCGACCTTCCTGTGATCTTATTGCATCTTGTATGCCGATTTAGATCTTTCTTTTAATTCAGTTCTAGAACTGCTTGAAATTTGTCTATGAGAATACAGTTCTAATGCTTTCTTGGGAATTTAGTTTGAGTCGGTAGAGCCACCCATTCCATTACTTGGACTGGTTTGCTCGGTAGATTTAGGAATCCACTGTTGTCTCATCTGTTTCCTGATCTTAGTTGCTTCATTCTTCTTTCCATCTTCAACTTCACTAGCATTCATGCAATTTTTGGCTATATGACCGAGTTTAGTGCATTTGAAACATCTTATGGTAGTATCTCTTTTCCTTAGATGATGTTTTATGCAATTCATGCCAATGTGTCCATATTCTCCACAGTAATGACATCTACACCAAGTTTTGTAATCCCATCCAAACATTGCTTTCATAATTTGTTCTGCTGGATTGAATGTTTTGGATCTGCACTCGGATGCCTTGTGACCTTGTTTGTTGCATTTGTGACAATTACCTTTGAATCTTGGTTTTTCCTTGCATTCATTTGCTTTGTGACCATGCTGATTGCAGTTGTAGCATTTTCCATTGAATTCTACTTTTTCATTGCTCCAACATTTATTTGAAGTATGTCCTATTTTTCCACAATGATTACAAGTAGGTTTCTGATTCCTTTGAGTACCTTGCTTAGAAGATTCACCTTCTCCTTTGTATCCAAGTCCTTCTTTTCCTTTTTGCCTATGAAGATTTTGATCATGCAGCTGATTTAAGTCTTCTTGGTTCTTTAGCATTCTTTCATTGATTTGTTTTTCAGTGTTTAGGTCATCCACCAATCTTAGATTGATTTTCTTTTCAGATCTTAGTTCTTCTCTTGTGCTTTCTATTTCTGATCTTAGAGTCAGAATTTCCTCATTTGTATGGGAGATCTGATCAATTAGGTTTTCTAGCTGAAGGGTTTTATTTTTGACTTCATTGTTCCTTCCATCTAATTCATCTTTCAGCTTGTTTCTTTGTTCTAAGATCTCACAAAATCTTGTTGAGTGTAGTTCTTGTTCTCTTTTTAATTTTCTCACTTCTTCCTATAGAGACCCATTCTTTTCTAGGAGTTCTTTGACAGCATTGTTTGCTTCATCTGAGCTATTTGAGGGAAAAAGATCTTCAATCTTTTCTTCAATGTAATTATGATCATTCATCTGATTTGCAAGTTCCTTCCTTCTTCTTAGGGATTGGGAAAGATGTTCTTTTGCTTCTTTAAGTTTAGCTATGGCCATTTCCAAATCTAGCTTTTCATTTTCAATCACCTTGTTCAGTTTGAATACCTCCATTGTCCTGGATCTTTGCTCAAGCTAGTTAAGCTTTATCTTGAGAACCAATATAGCTCTGATACCAATTGTTGGAAATATTCAAGAATTAACCAAGTTACTGAGAGGGGAGGGGTGAATCAGTAACTTCAAATTTTTTATATCAATATCAGATGTATTAACATATAGTTCACTTTATCCTTTTGCATATAGAAAGCATGAAACATAAAAGCATTCACAAAAATGACACATAGATTTGGTTACCCAGAAACCTTCCAAAAGAAAGTAAAATTGGGGTGGGGATGAAACCCACAAAGCTTTAATACTGTAGTATAAAGTTGGCCGGTTAAGGCTTACATTGATCACTTCTGATGATCTGCCCTACTAGGAGCAATAAGGACTACTAGGTCCACCTTGTTAGAGGATTTACAAACATACAATGAAGTATGCACTCGGTTAAGAGATTTTACAAAGACTGTTAAGTCTACCCGGTTAAAGGATTTCAAGCTGATTCACCTGTTAGGATGAAACAGTAGATCTCTTACTTTGCAACTGGATTGCTAAATGAGATTCGTTGATGTACTAATCACCTTCTGTGATGAATTTGTCTTTGCTGCTCCTTATGTATAGTAGCCCTTTGTAATTCACTAGTTTCTGCCTTTTATCTCTTCTTTTTATTCCACATTCATACTACTTGGTATTTGTACAACATTGTTTATATACAAGTCTAAACAATTAATTACAATTACAAAGTCGGCTTAACAAATAAACATAAGTGCTACTAAGTCAGCCCAAGTATGGTTACACGGTTCTTGCAAACTAACTCGGTGACTTTCTGATACTCAGCATCCACTGCATTACTCGACATCATCATGCACTCGGTAGAAGTGAAGGCTCAGTTCATACTAACCACTCGATAAGTTTCAAACTCGGTAAATACTTGTGACTCGGTAGACATAATGTCACTTGGTTTACACTGTCTTGCTCAGTTTGCACTGTCCTGCTCGGTTTGCACTGTTTTGCTCGGTTTGCACTATTCTGCTCGGTTTGCACTGTTCTGCTCAGTTTGCACTGTCCTGCTTGGTTTGCACTGAAGATGCAAATAAGTGTTGTCACTAGTGGCAATCCTGCTTAATGCCAACAATATATACATATATATGTATATATATATATAGACACACACACACACACACATATATATATATACCTCAGTGAATATCCATATACCTACATACAATATATATGTAAAAGTACATATATAGGAGTGTGTGTGTGTATGTGTACACACACACACACACACAAATATATATACATACATACATACATATATATATATATATATATATATATATATATATATATATATATATATATATATATATATATATATATATATATAAACAATTAAATATCTATATATGAACATATGTACCTATATTTACATATATGTTTGTGTGTAAATATGGATATACCTATATATCTAAATATACATATATATGTATATACATAAATACATGTATATATAAATAACTAGCAATCTAAATAAACTTAGGCAAGAACGTAAACCAAAAATAGATAAGAAAAAATAAAAATAAACAAAGAGGTTAACAAATAAACAAAGGGAAAGATAAATAAACTAATGTATGCGTGTGAATATATATTTATATATATGCACAAGAGGTATATATCTATATAGTTATACAAGTAAACATACAAAATATGGATAATGATCATATATCTATGTATTTGTGTGTGTGTGTGTGTGTGTGTGTGTATACGTAAATATATACATGTAAATATCTATAAATGCACGTATATGCCTAAATACCTATATACCTCCATATACATACATATGTGTGTGTGTGTGTGTGTGTGTGTGTGTGTGTGTGTACATATGTGTAAATAAGCACAAAACCAAGGGCATTGAAAGGGAAATAAAGAACATGAAAAGGAAAAATGTAAGGTGTGCAAGAGAGCCACAATAAACAAGAAGGAAAAAGACCAAGCCTAATAAAACAAGCAACAAGAAACAAAAACAACCTAGGACCTAGAGAAGCCAAAGGGGGATACAAGATGATGAAGGGGAAGGAACCTAAATGCAAGAGGAACCGAGCAAGACAAAGAGGGGAGAGGGGGGGAGGGGGGGAATCAAGGGTGACAATGGCTATCAAGAGCACCTAACAGGGGTTTCCAAGAAAGGATCAAAGACCACCCATCATCTCAGTTGAGGTTGGTGGGATGGTAGTAAATTTCAATGGCCTCCTTGAGCTTCCTCCTTAAATAGTTATCCTCCTTGGAGAGAATTGACACACCATCCAAACAAATATGATGTTTGCTGGAGGAGGAGTGCTCAGCTAGACCAAATTTATGGACCCTATCATGCTCAATGTCCGCACAATGCTCGCAGATTCTAGTGTGAAAAGAGTGGCCCATTTCACCAATATAGGGGGTTTCATAGGAGCATGATATCATATAGATTCCAGATCCTAGAAATGGATCTTTTGGGTCCTTGAGAGGGGGGACTTGATTCCTTAACCAAGAAAGGGGTTTGAAAGCAACCCAGAGGCCCTTTCTAGTTAATATTTTTGCAATTTTTTTGGAGATGCCATCCACAAAAGGGAGGGAAGAAAATGAAGGAGGATGGGACATAGAAGGATGAGGACTGGAGTTGGCATGAAAGAAAGACTTGGCTTGGTTAAGAACCTTGAAAATTTTCTTGTGAGAATACCTGTTTAATTTGAAGACCTAGCAAAGATGGGTAAGCTCTTGGTTTAAGTAGTCATCATCGCAAATTCTAAGGGCAAGGGTCTACGGATGCCAAATTTTTTGCTAGGGTGGTGGTGGGAAGCAGAGTGGAGGTATAAGTCAGTGTGGGTGGCTTTGCACTACACACGTCGACCTAATGAACCATCCAGGGGTGGTCCCACAATAGTGTGTCCCACTTTTTTAGACATGTTGATTTTTGCTGAAATAACACATTTTTAATAAAATGTGATTATTTAAGCCATGAGAGGTTCCATTTGAAGGAATTAATTACAAATGGTTAGCTCAAAGCCTCTTAGATTAAAGAAACATTGATATAACATCTATACTCCTCATTCATACCTACAATGGAGTCTCCTTCGCACCTATTAAAATGCTGACAAAAAATCACTTCAACTTTATGTTTTGGTAGATCAAATGAATCCATTTAAAAACCTATCTATGTAGTATGATGCTATTTGGAACAAGCTTTCTAATGAATATAATTTTAATACATATTAAGTTCATTATCACTTTTAAATATTACTTTAACTAAACATAGGTTGTTTGGTCATTCAACAACCTATCTCTCCAAGACTTTGGGAAAAATAGTAAATTACAAAACAAAATTATGAAAAATATGCAAGAAACTTGAGTATTTGTATTACCTTCCTGTAAAAAAAGGAAAAATGAATTTCGATATACATAGATCAAGTTAGAGCGATCCAAGTGGCCTTATGTGTAAATTACAGTTACTGTCACTTTAGAACTTAATAAACTATGAAATATTGACCCAAAATGAATGAAACCAATTTCATCCTTTAGATATTGAAGTTACAAATATAATCTTGAAAGAATTACATCATTATCATATTTTAAAAAAAAAATTATGTTGATCCAAGTGACAGTAACTCCTTAAAAACATAATTTTTCACACAAACCACTTTTCGAAGGAGAAGGAAATATGAATTTTAATTATTTTTTTAAAAATATATTTAGAAACTAGAAAGAAAATTCTAAAAGACTCTAGTTTACATCATCTTCAAATTCCTAATAGTTTTGTGGCAACGGGTGTTTGAAAGTGAAGTTTTTTCTCAGAATGTTGATCTTTGTGTCAAAGTTGGCCAAAAAGTGGGACACACTATTGTGGGACCACTCCCAGTTTCTTGATGAGAAGAACATCAAGGAAAGGTAATTGGTCGTTGAACTCCAGTTCCTTGGTAAAGGAAATATTGGAAGCCAAGTTGTTGATGTGCTTGTGAAACTCTTGAAGTTTCTCAAGGCCATGTGGCCAACAGACATTGGTGTCATCAACATATCACTTCCACCATTTGGGTTTGAGGG
>BSBK01002096.1:0-7500 GCA_027943335.1 Chamaecyparis obtusa
ATTTGATGCAACACTCCATTTGATTCTAGGTAGCCTCAGCTAGGGAATCACCCCCAATTTACCTCTAAGATACTCATGTGTATCCTTAGGTAAAGCCTTAGTGAATATATCTAATAATTGTTCCTTTGTATTCACATACTCCAATCTCACTTCTTTGTCTTGAACTAGCTCTCTCAAGTAATGATACTTGAAGGCAATATGCTTGGTCTTAGTGTGCATCACATGATTTTTTGATATATTGATAGCACTTGTGTTAACATATAAAATAGCAACTGGCTCAGTGATCTCTTCCTTCATACCTTTCAAGAATTGCTTGATCCACACTATGTTTGAAAAATTAACTGTTGCTACTACATATTCAACTTCTATTGTAGATTGAGAAATGAAATTTTGTTTCTTGCTTGTCCATGAGACTAATCTCTTTCCTAGAAATAATGTGCCACCACTTGTACTCTTTCTATCATCCATATTTCCTTCCCAATATGCATTAGTATAAACTTTCAGTTCAAACTTATCATTCTTCTTGTAATTGTTAGAATAATTGAGAGGGGGGGTGAATCAATTAAATCAGTTATTCTACGGTCCCAAACTCTTAGATGTACTTTTTAGAACTATTTCAACAATTTATGCAACTCAATAAGATAAAATATCAATCTGTCAGTTCATTTACCGAATACCAGTAATTATCCAAATTATGATTACCGATTAAATCAACTATGCAGTATGAAAAGTATGATAGAAAAACAATCATAACAAACAACACATAACACAATGATTTAATGTGGAAACCTTGCTAAGGGAAAAACCACCTGGGACTGGTAACCCAAAATATTTTCACTCTTCTGAAGTGAGCTTGGTTAGGAGCCAACCCTATTAAATGTTACAATGCACACTGTTAGGTATGACATGGTTAGAGGATTTATCACTAACAGATAACTCTTGATCAAAATTCACTATGGGGTCAACAAGATAACAATTAACATTCATGGAATGTCATATGGAAATACAATAAGACTGTTAAGTCCACTCGGTTAAGAGATTTTATTGAATCAATGGTTAACTGATACAGTTTTGATCTGATTCAAATACAACTCAATTTCAAATATTCAAATATATGTTATGCTCATAAAACTCATCTGATCATTAAATAATTCACTTCCTCAATATTTCCCCAACTTACTTTACTAGGTGTATAGTTCTCTGATGCTCGGTAATGTCTGCAACTCGATTCTTTCTGTAACCAGTTTTGATCAAGAATGCATGAATAAAGTCTTCATGTAAAATCTTCTACAGTCTATATTTTATTTGCCATGTTTCAACAATGAAACTCGTGTCTCTTAAATAGACAAGGTAAACCATTTTCATATCAGCCATCGAATTTTGCCTCTTAATCTCCTTCATCCATTGTTCCACTTAAACCTTCCTCAATAGATGTGTCCATAACACGTTTCAATCTCAACCTTTAGATCATCCCTTAATTATGTCAGTCGTGGATCTTATAACTAACTTCATCCTTAACCTCAAAATCATAACAATTTCTAGCTCATCAATTTCAATCAGTTTTTCTTAGCATTTAATATTTTCATCCATACTCGGTTAACACTAAATGCGTCGGTGATAACTAACTCGGTTATTACTATCACTTGGTATACACTGCACTGGCTCGGTGTATACAAAAGTCTTCAATTACTGACCACATTAACTTGTTCAATTCAAATCTCTTCTTCATAATAGATTAATGTAACATGCTCAAGTCAACAATATAAAGCCATGGACTCATCAATAAGTTACCCAATGTATACCTTATCCTTATCTGTTATATCCATCTTTTCCTTTTGTAGATATCTCATTTCTTCATCTTTTATTCCTTCTATAGATATTCAAATGCTTGTAACTATCATGATAAGTATAGTCAAAACTAGTTGACATCTATGACAACATATTGACTGATTTAATCATCTTACATATCACTTTAATAGCTTGATGATCTCTAATCGTTATTCCTTTAGTTCATCTAATTATTCAATCAATTGTAGTTCATTAGTAATACAATCCATAATCCTTTGTTCCTTTTAGATATCTTAGTATCCTTTTCACTGCCATCATGTGATTCTCCTTAGGATTTGTAGAAAATATTGCAACAATCCCAACAACTAGTGCAATATCTAGTCTATTATGAACAACATATTATAGCTTTCCAATCATTGACCTATACAAGGTTTGATTCACTTTTGTTGTATCATCATTCTTTGATAGTCTTATGTCTAGTAGCCATGGGTGTACTTACTGGTCTAGAGTCCTCTAGGCCAAAGGTTTTTAGTATCAACTTGATATATTTAGATTGAGTAATATAGATACCTTTCTTCATCTGATAAACTTACAAACCAATAGATAGTTTGATCTCTCCAAACATAGACATCTCAAATTTAGTTTGCGTCTCATTTGCAAATATTTGGCATAGTGCATCTTGTCCTCCAAATATGATATCATCAACAAATATTTCAACTGAAAATATCCCTCTACCTTTTTCAATTTTTAAGTACAGATTGTTGTTGTCATTTGTCCTTTCAAAACCAATTTTGACCAAGTAATTATGAAATCTTTCATACCATGCTCTAGGGGCTTGTTTCAATCCATACAGTGATTTTTGTAGCTTACAAACCATGTTCCTCTTGCTTGGATCAACAAATCCTTCAGGTTGTTCAATGTATACTTCTTCTTCTAGTATTCCATTCAGAAATGCAGATTTGACATTCATTTGATACACTTGGAATCCTTTGTAAGCTACATATGCAAGTAGAGTTCTAACTCCTTCCAATCTAGAAACTGGAGAAAATGTCTCCCTATATCCAATACCATCTTCTTGTGCATACCCTTTGCATACTAATCTAGCCTTGTTTTGTGTGACGTCTCCATGTTCATTCAACTTATTTCTAAACACCCACTTGGTTCCAATAACATTCTTGTCCTTTGGTCTAGGTACTAGTGTCCAAGTCTTGTTCTTTTCTATTTTCTCAATTTCTTCATTCATGGCTTCAATCCAATCTTCATTATCTAAAGTATCTTTCACTGATTTGGGCTCAAATTCACATAATAAGCATGTTTGGTTTTTCAACTTACTTCTTGTCATAAATCCTAAATCTTTTGCTCCAATGATTTGATCTAGTTTATGATGTCTTCTCACATATTGTGTTAATGTAGGCTCTAGTCTCCTTTCTTCTTCTTCTTCTTGTTCTTTATGTTCATCAAGAAAATTCACTTCAGGTTCATTTTTGTATCTTTACTTCCTTTTCTGATTGCTCGGTAGTTACCTCCTGATACTCGGCATCTTCTTGTTGTAACTCAACAAAACTCTTGATGTTGCTCGACAAATTTGTTCTCTGGTTCAGGTAAATTGTTGGACTCTCCTTCATTCATATATATATATGATATGTAATCTTTAGGTTCCTTCTTGCACTCAACTTCATTCTTTTTGCATATTCATCAACTCTAACATTTGCACTTTCCAAAACTTTGTTAGTGTTAGAATTCAAACACTTATATAAAATTTTCTCTTAGCGGAATAACCTAGGAATATGCCTTCATCGCTTTAGCATCAACTTTTCCATTCCTATTGTCATTTTGTATATAAAATTTTCTTCCAAATACTTTAAAGTATTTCATATTAGGTTCATAACCATACCATAACTCAAAAGGTGTAGCATTTGTACCTTTCTTGACTTGTACTCGGTTCAAGGTATAGATAGTTGTACTTACATCTTCTCTCCAGTACTTTTGTGCAACATTTTTCTCTATCACTAATGTTTTATCACAATCCATGATTGATCTATTCCTTCTTTCTGTTATACCATTCTATGGAGGAGTCCTTGGTGCAAACATTTGTCTCTTGATTCCTCTATCATTGTAGAATATGTTGAACTCATTAGATATGAACTCTCCTCCTCTTTTAGATCTCAAACATTTCAAGCTTTTACTTGTTTCTTTTTCAACCTTTGCCAAATACCACTTAAACAACTAAAAGGCACCATATTTTTCTTTAAGAAACATCACAGTCATCATTCTAGAGTAGTCATCAACAAACATAATAAAATATTTATCACCACAGTAGCTTTGCACTCCAATAGGTCCACAAAGGTCAGTATGAACTAATTACAAAATATCATTAGAAGTATAGGTTTTGCTCTTGAAACTAGACTTTGTCATTTTTCCCAATTGACATTTCTTAGCACATCACATTATACACTTTCTTCAATCTTGGTAGCCCTCTTACTCTTTTCATCTTACTAACGCTTACCAAATTATCAAGTTCACATGACACAACCTCTTATGCCATAACCATACATCATCAAATTGTGCAAACAAACATGTCTCATCTAACAGGTCTAGATAGAATAAATTAGCTCTTGTCTCTTCTCCACTTCCAATTAGTTCACCAGTAGCATCAAATATCTTAGCCTTTTTGTGATGGAATTCAACTCGGTAACCAAAACTATTCAACTATGCAACACTCAACAAATTATAGTTAAGTCCTTCAACCCAATAAGAATTATCACATCTGATCTTATCAGTCAATCTTATTGATCCTTTTCCTTTCACAAGACATGGTGCATCATTACCAAACTTAACATTGCTACCTTTGTAATGATTTTAAAAAGTTTCAAAATTAGTTTTATCACAAGTCATATGATGTGAGAAACCACTATAAATTATCTATCTATCACCTTTACTCACATATGAAATAGGTGCAGTTTTATCATCTTCATCATATTCATCTTTCATAGCAACATAAACAACTTCTATATCATGATCATTAGATTCATCAGATTCACTATCAGATTCTTTTTCAGCAATATAACAAGATTTCTTACCTTTGTCCTTGTAGTCCTTATACCTTATGTAGTCTTTGTCATCCCTTTTTTCTTTGTACTTGTTTTCTCTTCTTTCATCCTTGTCATTCCTATCAGGACATCTTGTTGCAATATGGCCAACTTTGTTACATCAAAAATAGATTATAGGAAGTCTACCTTTGAATTTCCTTTTTCCTCTAGGTAGTCTTCTAGCCATTAGTGCCTCAAGATCATCGAAGTCATCATCAGTGGTGTCACTATAATTGTTCACACATCTTTCTTTTTCTTTCTTGACTTATGAAGAACCAATTGAGACTTGAATGCAGATTCAATATTATGAGTAGTGAATTATCAAAATTTGACAATTCAAAAGTAGAAAGTCTACCAACCAGACCTTCCAAAGTTTAGTTATTACCAGGATCACATCTGAGTTCTTGTATTACAGAAACTCTACAAGTATAAATAGGAAGTAGGGCTCTCAATACCCTACTAATAAAATTTTCATCATCAATATTTCCATTAGCTCTAATAGCATTCACAACTTCTTTAACTCAGCCAAAATATTGTACAATAGTCTCACCTTCTAACATTCTCATTTTATCAAACTTACCTCTCAAGCTTTTAGATTTGTCTCTTAGTACATTTGTGTCTCCACCATAGATAGTTTTCAGTGTGTCCCACATTTTCTTTGTAGTATTATAGTCCTTTACATCTTCAAATTCAGGATAACTCAGGGTTGATGCAATCTCCAACATTGCCTGATTGTACTCTTGCTTTTCTTTCATCTATTGGGATGTTAAAGGTGTAGGTACTAGTATGCAGTCATTTTCCACATAGTATTTTGTTGCATCTCCAATTCTAGCTAGGTGTAGCTTCATCAAAATTTTCCATGCAGGGAAGTTCTCCTTGTTCAACTTTGGTACCTCCTTTTTGTACATCTTGATCTTTAGCTCCAAGTACCTTCAAACTTTTTCTTTACAAGCACCACAAGCTCTGATACCAATTGTTAGAATGATTTTAGAATAACTAAGAGGGGGGGTGAATCAGTTATCCTCAAGTCTAGATGTGCCAATTCAACTTTAAACACTTCAACCAACTTAGATCTACTCAGTGATACACTCAAGTCTTTATAGCATATAACTAGTAACATAAAATTGTAGTCCACTATCCAAAAGTAATCAACTTGTAGATTATAAAACTCTTAACAATAAACACATCAAATAACATTCACACAAGTATGACACCATGATTTAACGTGGAAACCCAATTGGAAAAAACCACTAGTAACATGCTACCAAATTTTCACTCTTTTGAAGTGAGATCTGTCAGGAGCCAACCCTGTTAAAGGTTACAATACACATTGTTAGGTGTGACCTTGTTAAAGGATTTAATCACCCTGTCAGGAGTGGCCTTGTTAGAGGACTTAAGAACATTCCATTAGAATGTAACCTTGATTAAAGGATTTGCAAATGACTTTTAGGTCAACCTTGATTAAAGGATTTCAATTGATACAATAGTTAGAAAGTAATAGTAGGTTTTGATCTGATACATACAACTCACTTTGCAAATACATATCTAATGTAGCTCATATGTTGATCCACTAATTGGCCTTCATTATCATCTCCATCTCTGATCTGCTTGGAAACCCTTCAATCAATCACCACTTCACAACTCTTCTTAGCTCTTCTCAGCCTTCTGCTTAGGTTTTCCAATCAATTGAATACACCTCTTTCATAACCTATAATTAGATTATCCTTATACCTCCTTAATTAGGTAGTTTAATCTTTTATCGCTTAATCATCTCTGTAGATCTTAGGTTTAGGTCAGATTCATTGAATCCTTCCAACATTTCATTCTTCCTTCTTATCCTTCTAGATGCTTCTCAAAACTTCTCCTTGAATCCATGCATAAAAATGGTGTACCATGCATAAAATGCTTCATTTCATTCATCCTTATCTTCAACACATTTTACATATTCCTGGAATTCAACTATGTCGGTTGGGAATCTAAAATACTTCATGTAATGTGCCCACCAGGGAACCCATAAGTAATAGGTGTAAAGTACAAGAAAAGAAACTATTTTTTTTTTAAAACATTACTAAGAACTTATTTGATATTTCTACATATGAATGTGTCCTTAAAGGTTCCCTTGAAGTTTGTTACCAACATTAGAGTCATTGATACAATTAACTATCTTAATGAATCCATTTCCTTACCTACTTTTCACAACATACAAATTTTAGACCAAATAGCACATTTCATATTCCATACATCTAAACTTTCCTTTTTCATTTATTTCCCATTAGCCTTATCTACACATAATTCATGTGTACTTCCAAAACATAGATAATCTTTCAATTTACAAACCCTTTCTTTCCATTTTCTATTTAAACAATTCAAAGAGAGATAGAGTTGAAGGTACACAACTACATTCATTCAGTACAATTTTCCAATTCCAATTAATCATTCCCTCCTAACACTCATAAGACTAGCCCTCCCATATTACATTGCTTCCTTCTTACAACTACAATTACAATTACAATTACAATTAAAATTACAATTACAGTTAAAATTACAGTTACAATTACAGTTACAATTACAATTACAATTACAATTACAATTACAATTACAATTACAATTACAATTACAATTA
>BSBK01002096.1:12500-35000 GCA_027943335.1 Chamaecyparis obtusa
TACTTTTTACTCTAAAAGGTATATTATCGGAGAATAACTAACATCAAACTTACATGCAAGACTGAATACACACCCTCTTCAAAGAATGTAATCTAAGATACCTTTTATGATTCTACTATAACAATTATTAGTATTATATCCATCAAATAATATCCATACTCATAAAGAGAATTCTAAGGAATTCCAACATAATTCTTTAAGCTAGAGTTTCATCTCACGTCTTATTAACTAGCTACATAGCCAATTTAATATCCCTGAAATTCACAATAAGATTCTTACAAGTATATCCTTTTCCAACATTAATAAGTTTGTTTGAATTTACCATTTTCCCAAAAAGAGTCATAGATTATTTAATAGAGAGAGAGAGAGAGAGAGAGAGAGAGAGAGAGATTCTTTAATATGACATACATTTTACATTTTATCTCCATAAAAGCACATTTGAGGAGTAACCATGTGTATTTTTATCCCTATACACATTATCAATATGACACCTATAGCATCACCTAAAAACACTCATGCTTCTAATATTTCCCTTCTAAGAAAGATAGAAAGTTTAACTTAAATCTATTCTAATAAATATATAACTATTCCTTTCATAATGACTCATCATACTAGCAATGTTGTTAGCTTCAACTCCCATTTCACACACAAAATGCCAATGAAATATATAATTACTACACAAATTTGTTTAATTTCATACCCTTCTTATAGTTGATGGTTTTTCTTTAGTCTAACTCACACCACTTGCGTGGATCATAAATAATTCAAATTTCCTATTATATAAACAAACACTTCTCCTTTCAAAAAATTGTGTACTATAATCCTATTTTTTGCAAAACTTTCGAGACATAGGTCCTTTACCCAAGGGTTCCCTCTAGCCAAGCACATTCTCCTTAATGACACATTGATTTTCCACAATGAAATTAGGTCTTTTAAACATATAGCTTGAGAAAGAAGGGAGAAACACATATGATTTCAACAATAGATTTAATTTCTTACTTTGAGATGGTATAAAAAGAGAGATACTTCTTAATCTTGCCATATTTTGAAATATCAGATATTACCTAATTTCAACATGTTATCTCAATTTCAAGAAAATATAAGTTCATAAACTCCTAGGTTCTCAAGGAAGGACTAAAAGATGCATCTACTAAACATGTTTTATAACCATCCAATATTAAAAATCCTTTTTTTCCTAGGAACATGAGTATCCATATAATCTTAACTTATTTCCTACCATAAGTACAACATGATTCAAATCTATCTTGAAATTTTATATTACTAGCTTTAAATAATCAGACATAACAAATCATGGTGTTTTCTAGTAGAATATATAACCTTTCAAACTATTTTCATAGCCATTTATGGTAGTCATCACAAGATCAGGAGATAAGATCAACAACATCCCTTACAATTCTTTAAGATTTCTTAAAACTAGGATTATAATAATACAACACTCAAGTATCAGGAATTCATTACCATCTATTTGAACCATATGAATCTTACGATGCAAAACATAAGTAATCCTTTCAGACAATCCTTTCTTGAAGAAAGGTGTACTGTTGCAATATAATATAGTGGAAATATAGAAATCATACCTTTTATGTCTCGTAGTCATGTTTGATAACATAAGGAAAGCATCAAAATGAAGACACATAATGTATTCAAATTTTCTAGTAGAAATAAAACATCAAATGAACAAACATGATAGTCTCAAGTATGGTGATTAGGCCAAGAGTCCCAAGTTTCTTAGTAGAACAACCTAGGGCTTATATTTCTATCCCTATCATAATGGTCAGCAAAAGTTGCCTCCTCGGTGCTAACTTTTCTTCCAATGGGTTCTAGCCTTAGAAAACTTAGTTATTAGAGTTGTCTCATTTGAGACCCCTCCAAGTCATTACTCAGATTTTGTTCCCCCACATTCTCCCCATGGAAAATTTCCTTTTGAGATGATGAGAGATAATCTTGAGCTCTCTAGTAAGAATATCCTCTACGATGCTGGGAAGCATCTTGGAAGAGTAATACAACATAAGTATAGGTATTGAGTTGACATTAATTAAGAAGAGGCTAAGTTAAATGCAAATAGACCCTAGAGCTCCCGGTGTGGAAACCTAGGGCTCTGATACCAAATGTTATGTCCCCGCCAGGGAACCCATAAGGAACAGGTGTAAAGTACAAGAAAAGCAACTATTTAAAAAAAAAAAAACATTACTAAGAACTTATTTGATATTCCTACATATGAATGTGTCCTTAAAGGTTCCCTTGAAGTTTGTTACCAACATTAGAGTCATTGATACAATTAACTATCTTAATGAATTCATTTCCTTACCTACTTTTCACAACATACAATTTTTAGAACAAATAGCACATTTCTTATACCATACATCTAAACTTTCCTTTTTCATTTATTTCCCATTAGCCTTATCTACACATAATTCATTTGTACTTCCAAAACATAGACAATCTTTCAATTTACAAACCCTTTCTTTCCATTTTCTATTTAAATGATTCAAAGAGAGATAGAGTAGAAGGTACACAACTACATTCATTCATTACAATTTTTTGATTCCAATTAATCATTCCCTCCTGACACTCATAAGACTAGCCCTCCCATATTACATTGCTTCCTTCTTACAATTTTAATTACAACTATAATTACAATTACAATTAAAATTAAAATTACAATTACAATTACTTCACATGGCCCGAAGGCATACAGAGAGATAATTACATCAAGTTTCCCAAGGGCTTACACTACATCTTTACATCTTGAATACAAAAGATAGAGATACATGACATAATAAAGGATATCTTCACCAAGGAATAAATCTGAATCCAATCCAAGACACGAACCACAAACAACACCTCGAAAGAGATTTTCCACCCAACCATGTGAAACTGGTAAAGTTCCACCCCCCATGCTAGGAGATAGAACCAAGGTACTCTCAAGACCTTAAGGCAATCTAAGACGCAAAACACCAAGAAACCAAAACTCAAAAGAAAAAGAGTAAAGAACATAAAACATCACCATACTATAACACTAAGGTCAAGGATCTAGGATACCACCTAAGTGAGTGTCATCACACAACCTGTATATTGGGATCCTTCCTGGCAACCATGTAACCCTGATCCCCCCTTTATGAATAGGGATCCATCCTGGCAGTTATCCTTGGTCTTGGTACTCAAATCAGGTTTGTGCGGCCTTATTATATTTTCTTTCATTATATTTTGAATCCCCCCTTCCTAGGTTAATTTTTAAGGTTATCACTTGATTACAAACTCACCCATAGGATCATCCGATAACCACTTTGGGTTCCAACACCTATGGTGAGCCACTCACCTAGGGTTCCTAGTTCCCTACCCCAACACAAGCCCAAAGAACAAGAAAATACTTCATATGTTCTAAATCATAGGTTTAGGGAACTCTCCTACGCACTCAGGCCCTCAAGATGAGTCCTAACCTTATCCATATGCATAATAAGAATCATAGAAAGGATGTCAAATACAAGACACCTTAAATACAACATTGTAACTCACGTCATGCATTAATTTAACATTATCAGGGGTGAAATGATGTAGACAAAACTCATGATAAAAAAAAATGCAGGTGTCACAGGCCAAAATCCAAGCCCAAAATGATCAAATCAAATAGGAGTAAAACAAATGAAGGATTCATAACTAAAAATCTGCATAAAACACAAGAAGGAAAAACCTCAACCAAATCTTCCTAATCCTTCCTAAACATTCATAGAATCTTCCTTAAACTTCCCTCAACCATATATATACATATAATTACACTTAATATCATCCAAATATCTATAACCATAACCTTCTCAGGAAGAAATTTGGAGGAGATAAATTAACATTTAATACACATTCTTCCTGAAAACACTACACATCTCCAACTTCAAAAACCAAATCAATACATCATTAAAATAAAAACCTTACAGACCATAAGCACATTAAATACAATCATATAAACAATAATAAACTTTCCAGGAAGAGACTTGACTAAGAAATCTTACAAACACATGTATTACAACTTCTTGTAAATTATATAATTTTACAACCAATTAATTGCTTTAATAATTAATACAACCACAGAGTTATAAAAACTATATTAAATATTACATATATCCTATTTTCATACACATATCAAACATATAGGAAAGAAGGTGATTCTTCCTGGTTCCAGATCCTACCTGGAGTCCTATGGAGAAATCCCTTCTAGAGTTGAGCACACCACATCAATCCTTTCAAGCTCTAAGAAGTGGATGCCCTCTGGAAAAAAAATCTACTCCAATCCTTCTAAATATAATATTCCTTCCTCCTCTAGAAATATCCCAAATTTCTCTCATCTCCTAATTAAGTACTTCAATTCCACCATTTCTTCTCTGAGACGAACAATTCAAAATTTCTTCAAGAAAACCCCAAATCTTTTCCAATTTTCTCCATCTTGTCCTCTTGGATAGACCCATGCACAAAGATATATAACTTTTTTTATCTCTCTAGTGAGAAGTGAGGCAATTGGGTTCTTACCAACATATTAAAAACTTAGCAAAATCCAACGGTTGGTTAGAGAGATATGGCCTCTGCATCAGGATTGTATTTTTCTTGCAACAATTATTTCTCCATTTTTTTGAGAAAAATAAAACACTATTATTTTCCTCCACTCTTGATGAATAACACCATTTTCAAACTTAAATCCACATCCTCAAAAAATATCCCTCCTCCAAATATTCATATCCAACCATATGGTTGGAGGAGTTGCTTTACGGGAAGCAACTTCTCCAACTACTATAGTTGGTTTAAAATATTAAACAACTCCCGTAAGCCTAAATAAATATTTCATTATTTTAATTAACTTATTTTACTTTACTAAACCTATAAATATAATTAAGATAATTAAGATTACCAAGTAACTCACATAGCCCAAATGGAAACTAACTAGCCTAACTCTTAGGAGGTCTCAGATTCAAAACCTGTAGGTAAGTTAGTTTTACTCTTAAAAGAGATAATTACTTATAATCAATTTATTTTTATTTTATAATACATTATTTACTCTATTATTATAAAATACATTCACACATACAAAACAAACACATAACTATATAAATATATTTATATACACATAAGTATATATGTGTGGACCCATATATACATACATATATATAATAAATTAAACCACATACATCCAAATATATATTTAAAAGATAGAAAAGTATAATACTTTAACATACATAAAGAATAAAGAAAACAAACTCTAAAACATAAATCTCCAAACTCGAGAAATTCATAATACTGATCAAACCCCCCAAGCTAAGGTGACTTTCTAAATAGGAACCTAAGACAATAGGGAATCCTTGAGAGTATCTTGGAAATATCTCCACACAACAATGTTCGAGGATTTGAAGGAATGCTCAAACCTGTGTAGCCAGGTGAAGTCGATGCCTAGTACCTACATCCTACATCATCAAGCTGAGAGAACATATATACCAACATATATACAACATAGTGGTAGATAAGGAGGGAGAGTGCGACATCGTGTGGATCTCCCATAGTAGTGACTATGACTGCCTCTCGTCATCCCACAAGCACATTAGATAGTTTCAATATGAAAGCATAAATGGATTATTAAGGTTAGCTCCAGAATATCATTACTCCATATTATAAAACAAGAATGAATCATCTTCATAATATAATCATGTAAATATATATATAAGAAAAATGTCCTACTGATAATGTAAATAATTTACTAACCTTCATAAACCAATTTTATTATCCAAAAATGTACTCATAATGTCTCATTATCTAATCAAATTAAACAAATCATAGAGTCCATAATACTCAATGTAGTAATCACGTCTATATCAAGATACTAGGGTGTGCATTACATCCTCTCCCTTTAGAATTGGACTAGCTCCTGAAAGCCTACAAATAAATATGGATATATAGTTCAGGTCTGCTAGCATCCTCCCATGCAATTGAGGTATCATCCTAAGTCTAGTATGGAGGAAACATATAGTCCACAATGCTAAAATATCACAATCATGTCTAGTCTCAAGTATAACAAGTAGCATCATCATCAGAGTGGGTAACACAATTAACCCTTAAGTGACGAATATAAGATAATCATAAACATTGATAATGGCCATCTCACAAAGAAACATATAGATCTATCAAGTGATCCCATCAAATCAAGGTCCTAAAATATCACAGACAAATAGGAAGATATAAAGGGACATACCTATACAATATTTATCATTTCCCAAATTAGAATGTGAAGTTATAGTGGTTGGAAGAGATTTGGGTTAAGAAAAATCCTCAAGAAGGATCATTCTCTTATAAAAATAACCATACAATCACATATAACACTTCCTAACTTCTAGTGAGCATATCCAAGACATGTTAGGGTTGGAGGAGCATTACGCTTCACAAACTGTAAAATACTGACACTCAGTCATCATTGTGTTCTTTTGCTCGGTCATCACTGGATAACTCGGTCATCACTAAAATTGTTCTTCTCGGCACTCATTATTTTTGCTCGGTGCAATTCTTGATACTCGATAATTAATGATGCTCAGTTGACACTAAATTTTCTTTCCTTATATTGGCACTCAGTCAACACTAGAATAACTCGGCTTAAACTTAAGTTTCTTAATCTTCTGCTCTTTTTCTCAGTCAATCCTATGCTTGCAGTCTTTCTTTTCTCATCTCTTCTATGCTTCAAATCAACTATCTTCTTCACTTAGTGTTATAGATAAACAACCCATTACCTTGCCAATGTTCCAACTTATCAAGTACCCATTGTAGTTTCTCATAACTCAACCTTTCACTAGGTCTTCTTGTTATCTCCTCTTTTCAAATCCTCTTCATCAATCAAATGATATGGCACTTTACTAGATAGAAATTGTCTCACTAGTTAAGGTTTGACATTAATGAAAATATAACAATTATTTCAATTATAGTTTCCAACAACAAAGTAGGCCCCTTTATAAGAAATTCATTATAAAATACATATGTGCTTATTCTTTTTGTCAAATCAAACCCATGCCACCTTTTCCACCTAATTTTGAGGTGGCTAATTTTAAAAAGTAGAAAGAAAAATATGATTCTAAGGATCACATGAGGGAGTTGTACACAACTTTCTTAGAATCTTATCACAATGAGACTTATTTTATGTACCTCATTCCACATAACTTGGGCTAAGATATGGAACTCTTTTGATGATTACATACAAGAGTCAAGGCATCTAATGAGCTAGTACAAAATTTTGTAACACACTTATCCTATAACATTTAACATGAAGTCTCCATGGTGATCTATATAAAGTCTCCACGAGTGACCTATACAATACCCCAAAAAAGAAAGGATAAGCCTTTGTCTATTTCTTGCAAACATGGTGACAAATAGAAAGGAAACACCCTTACAATATCCATGAGAAATGATTAATCCTACCTTTTATGAAAAAATTAACCCAATAAATAGGCTTTTGACATCTTTAGTTCCAATACTTAATCCCTTTCAATGAGGTCATATAAAAAATTATAAGTGTAGAACTAAGAGTCGTTATTGCTAAAGGCTAGCTCAAGTAACAATGAGAAACCTTGCTTTTTTTTAAAGAATAAAATACAATCAATGAAGGGGTTGTAGATGAAAAAATATTAAATTTTCACAACCTATAGTGAGTCTCACATGTCCAAGTACTCACACCTCATCTAAAAATCAAGGCAAAAAGCAAAAATTTACATCTAAATTTAGTAATTTCCCACAAGAATAGTATAAACCTTTGGGAAAATTCAATGAGTTTAACTTGAGGAAACTTATCTCACACAAACTTATCAAATTTATAGAGGCTAGAGACTATGAAACAAATTTAAAATTCCCATGGTTGAAAGATTTGGAGTATTATCAAAATTACTAAAATAAAGGATATAAGACAAATGAATTTCATAGGCTTAAGAACATTATCTAGGACATCATTGACCAAAGAGAGACTTCAATTAAGGGACAAAATTTTGGTAATGATGAACATGTGATATTCAAGGATCCCTTACTTAATCATGAAAAAGGAAAATCCTCCCATTCCGAGCATGGTCCCAACTACACTAGTGTCTCCTATGAATAAAACATCAATCATATTATGAGACCAAAGTAGAGGACCTTGTGAAATGGCTATATATATTGGTGATAAAGAAGAAGAACAAGAAAAATCTAAAGTCTAAATACCCATTTAAAAATATGGAATTTTTTTTACTATCATAGAAAAAATGGGTTACAATGGTCACAGTCCTCTTAGCTTACAAAAACATGGCATTATATAACATATACAACTAGTTGAAGGTCATAATACTTGAGGCCTAGGGTATGAATCTTGAAAGGATAAGACCTCTAGCACTAAGTGTGTGTAATGTCCCTTTTTCTATAATCTACAATACTACTTGTAATTCTATGAATGTATAAACATGTTGAGAATTAAGTAACTATTTGAATGATTCTTAATTCCAAATGCATACACTGATACAAAATAACAATGATTGCATAAAAATAAAAATAAAAAATATATTTTGTTTCTAATATACAAGTAAATACATGCATCACTGAGATGAATCTCAGTTCCTGGTATTGCTACTTTGTCTGATATACAATGAATAATGTGAAAATATGCAAGTCATATTATACAAATATATAGGTCGTCTATGAAATGACAATAATAATATGCTTTGAATAACACTAAATCCATCTCTAATATGACAATAATAACATGCTTGAATGGTGATATCATCTCTTATTAATCTTTATATGCTTGCACCGAGTGGTTTTAGAAAGGCAATATTCTCTAATATATAGTGATCCTCAAAGGATATGAAATATAATATATTCTCCAAATCATGCTTCCATCAAATGATGTGATCCTCATAATATATTTTCACAATGAAAGGAATAGGTGTGTATGAAGAGATGCCTTCTAATTATGTATGGTTACCATAATAATCATGTAATGATTATTATGGTAATTAGTCATTGAATAATTTATAATACTAATCATGGCTTGGTATTTAGTTATGTTGTGTAAAGATAATCACAGATATTATGTGATTTATGAGAATATGGTAATTGCAATTATGATGCAATATTAATATGATGTGACCATATGCAAGGTTGATGCTAAGTAATATGTATAAGGTGACATGATTATATAATAGATAATGAATATGATAAACTATGACATCAATTTGGATGCATGCATGTATGTATAATAGTACTATACAATTGTTGTATATGTAGGCATGACAAAGTAATAGTTGTGGTGCATATGTAAATGGAAAAATACAAATTGTATGATATATCATGGATGTATGTATGCAGGGTTATGGAATATGTAGTTTGGTCACTAACTAAATGAAATGCATACTATGATGGTGATTACAAGATGATGGTGGCTATAACTGATCATCAAGTCATCGGTCCCTCATATGGCCCATGTGCTATGGTGAAATTTATAAGTGATCTTTAGGGTCACTTATAAATAGCATCATATTCATGTTGCCTACATGGTGGATAGATGTTGTGGTGATTTCCAAGCTCCATCAATTATCACAAGTTTATTATGTTGTTACAAAAATGTAGATTGTGTACAAGAGAAAAGTTATGTCTACTCCTCGCCAACCTTATCTAAATATATAATTGATTTTATAATGTGGGATATCAAAGTCTCCCCTCCTTTAGAAATTCTTTCTCACAATCATTTGACTTCTCTGATCTGCCTGGTAATTTCTTGTAATTGAGACAAAGTTTAAAGGCTCCATATTTTTTCTTGAACATCTCACTTGTTGATTGATATGGTGTTTATTTTTATTGTAGGAATAGGATCTTCTTAAGTTTAGATAAAATGTTGTAACTAGCTATGTTATAAAGGGTGTCTCATAGTGAGTGTAAAGATTGTGATACTTTATTTTTAGTGTCCTTAATATGGGGGTTTATGCACTTTTCAAGGGCTTCATCTACATGTAATCCATATAGCACATGTTTTTGACATTGTATTTTTAATTGGAAGGTTTGTTGGGAAACATATTATTTAAAATAGACTATGTGCTTCATGCATGGAATACCAAGGATTATTTATGTACTTTCAAGTCTGAGGATGTGGAATTGGCATGCATAGGAGTATTCTCCCATAGTAAGAATGAGTGTGGGGGTTTTGGTGTTACATCTTAGAGATGCCCCATTTTCCATTGTGATGTTAATACCCTTATATTTTTAGATAGGTATGTAATTGGCATTCATCCAATTTTTATTGATGAAGTTATAGGTGGATCCACTATCTTAAGGACTTTTATGTCTTCTCCATCTATTTTCCCTCTAACTTGGAATGTATGTTGGGAATATCCTTCTAGGGTGGTAAACAATATTGCTTCCTTATCTTCACTTGGGGATTTTCCTTCTGAATCGAAGTCACTTTTTGTGTTATCCAAATCTTCATCATCTTCACTGCTAAGCCTTATTTATACATTTTTTAATTTGACCCTTCCCTTTGCAATGATGTCTAAGAACCCACGGTTCCTTGCATGTAAAACATAACTTTTATCTCCAAAGCTCTCACCTTGTTTCAAAATCAAGCCTAGTCTTGAGGGAGGTTCTTTGTTAGGGGGTGCATATGATTCTTTAGGGGCATACATTTCTTTATTTTAAGGTTTTATAAATTGGTAGAACCTAATTCAATGTCCCTAGCCTTTTTTATGGCTTCTTGAAATGAAAGAGGGTTTAATGTTTTTACCCATCCACTTAGGGGGTCTTGTAGGCCATCCATGAAGATTACAACCAAGCATCACTCTAAAGATCTATGACTGAGACCCGCTGGAATTTTTTGATGTATTCTTCAATTGATCCTTTGTGTCAGACTTGATTTAATTCATTGAAGTGTATCTTGAGGTCTTTATTGTCAAATATTTACATCAACCTTTATGTGAATTGTATGTAAGAGGTGATTTTGGAATGTCCCATGGCTATCATTCCATTTACCACCATTTGTGTTTTGTTCAATCAAGGTGGAGCATTGAATATTTTATTGATTCTTCCTCTGTCATAGGGTTCAATTAGAAGTATGTGTCAAGATTTTGGACCCATGCTCAAGTTATCATTTGTGTTGTTCCATCAAAATAAGGGATACTTAATATCCCCACCTTCCTTTTTAATTCTGAAAATTCTTCCATGTTCCCTCTGAGGGGTAAATATTTCATCCTTAAGTCCAAATATTGTTTTAAAAATGTCTCTATTTGTAGATTGCCTACTTCCTAATCTTTCTTTATTTGTTCTTGTATTTGAAAAAAAGAGGGCTCCTCCCCTATTTGGTTTTCTGGTGGTGCAAAACTTGGAATTCCTAGATGGGAACTTTGTCTTTTTGGACTTATATTTTGTGGTTGTTCTTCTCATCCAACTAGTGCTTTATTACACTTATTTTCATAAGTGAGTACAGTATGATTCAATACATCTATTAATTGGGTAAGTTTATTTTGGAGTTCTCTTTGTTCATTTAACACTTGGTCTACCTTGTTACCAATGTTTCCTACCTCACCTATTTGTGTATCTTTTGTAATGTTCTTATTATGTTATATGTTATAACTGGTTTGTTGTTCATTCACTCCTTAAGTAGGAAAGGTATCTTTAATACGAATTTGTAATGTCCATTTTTTTTATAATCTAAGACACTACTTGTAATTATATGATTGTATAAAAAGTTTCTAATAATTAAGTAAATATTTGAATGATTCTTAATTACAAATGCATGCACTAATACAAAATAAAAAAGATTGCATAAAAATTAGAATAAAATATATATGTTGCTTTTGACATATTGATAAATGCATGCATGATTGAGATGGATCTCAGTATGGTACTGTTGTTTTTTCTGATATACAATGAATAATGTGCAAATTTGTAGGCCATCTTTGATAAAAAAAAACAATAATATGCTCTAAATAATGCTTCAATGGTGATGTCTTCTCTAACTAATCTTTATATGCTTGCACCGAGTGGTTTTTGAAAGGAAATATGCTCTGATATAGAGTGATCAGGTCATAGGATATGAAATATAATATATTCTTCAAATCATGCCTCCATCAAATGATATGATCCTCATAATATATGTGCACAATAAAAGGAAGAGGCATGTATGAAGAGACACCTTATAATTATGAATGGTTACCATAATAATCATGTAATGATTATTATGGTAATCAATCATTGACTAATTACCATACTAATCATGCCATGGTATTTAGGTATGTTATATAAATATAATTATAGGTATTATGTGATTTATGAGAATATGGTAAGTGTGATTATGATTCAATATTAATATGATGTGACCATATGTAAGGTCGACGCTATGTAATATATATACAATGGAATGATTGGAGAATGAATATTATAGACTATGACATCAATTTGGATGCATGTGTTTATGATAGTATTATACCACTATTGTATATGTAGGCATTACAAAGTAATAGTTGTGGTGCATATGTAAATGGCATAATGTAGATGGTATGATATATCATGGATGGATGTATTGAAGGTAATTGCATATGCAATTTGGATACTAACAAGATGAAATACATACTATGATGGTAATTACAAGATGATGGCATCTACAACTGATCATCAAGTCATTGGTTCCTCATATATCCCATATGTTATGGTGAGAGTTACAAGTGATCTTTAGGGTCACTTAAAAATAGCATCATAGTCATGTTGCCTACATGGTGGATGGATGTTGTGGTGGTTTCCAAGCACCATAAATCATCACAAGTTTATTACTTTGTTACAAAAATGTAGGTTATGTACAAGAGACAAGGTATGTTTACTCCTTGCCAAACTTATCTAAAATTTACAATTGGTTTCAAAATGTGGTATGTCACAGTGTAACTCATATGTGGTAGATGATCTTTTTCTCACAATAGAGACTAATGAGGAGAATATTAGTGATGAATTTGAATATTTTTTTAATCTCTTTGAACATAAATCCATCTTTACCATAACAACATATTTTGACTTTGGCTAGAAGAATGTTGCCCTTTCACTTAAATATCCACAACTTATTTATTGGGGCCAACAAGGGCCAATTGATTCATAAACTTTTCAAACTGAAAAAGGACAAATTAAGAGACTACATTTATCTTGGGGATCATAAATTTGTTCATTTTTATAGAGATTATCAATGTTTCTCATTTTGGAGAGAGTAAAAAACCTTTTACTCACAAAAAATATAAAATAAAAGATAAAGCTTATAGTGAAAATTGCAGCGCAACACTTTTAGACCCTAAAAAAATTAAATGAAAGGATGTATCCAATGGTGAAAACATCTATGAGGTGCCTAAGGATGGAAGTATTAACACTCTTCCACAGTCAACATATCATAAAATATCACATGTTCTTGTTGAGAAAATAGTTGAGGTTAACCATGGAGATGAAGACAAACCTAAAATCATTCATCTAGTCGAATATTTTATTGTAGAAGAAAAGTATGCATTCATCCAATTTTTCTAAGAGAGATTAATTTAGCCTGGTCATAAGTTGATATGCCTAGACTATATCTTGATATTTTTATGCATCACTTGGATATTACACTAGGGGATAAAGTTGATCTTCAAAAGTTATTAGATGCAGACTTTATTTAGATCTATTGTCTATGTTGAGTGGGTTTCTCACTGAGTGTTTCTATCAAAACCCATTGGGGGCATCTTTAAATGTATAGATTTTATAAACTTGAAAAGATATTTTCCTAAGGATGACTTCCCTTTATCAAACATTGATATGATTGATGATTTTATAACCAGACACAAAATTTTATCACTCATGGATTTTTTTTTGCTATAATCAAATTAAGATCACACCTAAGGACCAACACAAAAAAAACTTCATATCTCGTTGGGGAACTTATTGTTGTAATGTCACACCTTTTAGTATTAAGAATACAAGAGCTACATATCAGAGAGCTATGACTAGCATATTTCTTGGCATGATGCATGATTTAATGGATCACTATATCGATAACCTTTTGGAAAAGTCACTCATAAGGGAGGATTGTTTGCATGTCTTAGATAAAATTTTCACAAGGCTTGAAAAGTACAAAGTGATAATAAATCCAAATTAATATTTCTTTGAGGTAGCCTCAAGGAAATACTTGGTATACATTATCTCTCATAATGGAATAGAATTGGACCTATAAAAAGTGAAGGCCATATGTGAAATGTCTCCACCTAAGAATATCACTCAACTGCAATCCTTACAAGGAAAATTATAATTCATCTAAGATTCATGACACAATTAGCTAAAATAAATCATCCTTATAGTCATCTTTTGTATAAAATGTTCCTTTTTGATGGGATGACAAATGTCAACAAGCCTTTCAATGTCTCAAGGATTATCCAATGTATCATCTTGTTTTGATGCCACCAATCAATGGTAAACCTTTTATCCTCTACATTTTATCAATAAATTAAGCAGTAAGGGCATTACTAAAACAACATGGTTTTGAAGGAAAATAATGATTCATATACTACATTAGTTGCAATTTAGTGGGATCTGAGATATATTACACTCTTATTAAACAATCATGTGTTTTCATGATATTTTCCTTACAAGAATGATGTAGAGAATCATGTAAATCCCATCGAAAATCCCAATCAACCATGGAGTTCTAATCTCAACTCAACATAATCATTTTATTAGAGGCATGATCAAATAATAATATCCTTTTAACACCAACATATTCTATCACTTTCTTCAAATCAACTTTAGTTCCCCTTACCCAACTAGGATCGAACCACAATCCCAGGGAACCAATGCATCACAAAATTTTAATCCACTTGACTGATTATATACATACATCATTTATTTCAAGACATACTTTAATAATAATTTTACATTACATCTAATTCTTGTTGTTGCAACTATACATAATGTCAATAGTTTACCAAACTATTTCCTTCCACATGCTTTCATTACTCCAAAAGCCTTTAATGATGCTCCCACAAAAAAAAACCCATTAACCACAACCACATGTATCCTGATCATACTCAAGCCATAACACCTAAATCTAATCATAAACAAGAACTTGGCAAGCAACTTTCATTAGTCCATGATTCTGCAACTTTTTCTAGATGATCACTCTATACCTAACTGTTAGAAAATTGAGAAGGGAGGTGAATCAATTAAGTATAGTTATCCCACAGTCCCAAATCTCCCAGATGTATATATTCAAACTTTTCAAACTGTGTCTTTCTCTTCATCTACTGATTGACATTAAATTCAATACTATGTTTACCGATATGTCCAATTATGAAATGTGTAAAGTAAAATAACAATTCAACACATCAAACACACATAACACATAGATTTTTAACGTGGAAACCCTGGTAAGGGAAAAACCACCTAGAACTGGTAACCCAAAATAATTCACTCTTCTGAAGTGATCTCGACTAGGAGACAACCTTGTTAAAGGTTACAAAACACACTATAAGGTGTGACCTGTTAGAAATAGGAAATACTGAGAGAGGGGGGTGAATCAGTATTTCACAAACTTTTACTTTTGCCCAATTATGGATATAAGAAATTAACTTGTAGCTTGCATAAGAAACTAAACTAAGTAAGCTGAATAACAAGCATAACAATAAAATGAATGAACTCATAACACCATGTTTGTTCTCGAGGAAACCATGGCCAAGGTAAAACCCCGGTGGGGATGGTACCCGCAACTGATCTACTAATCAAAAGTATATGGTTAAGGATGTTGACCCTGTTAGGAGTTTGTTACATACATATAGTGTCTCTATCCTAGTTAAAGGACTCGAGGCCTTGTTAAAAACCTCAACCATGTTAGGAGTTGGTATTACAAAATAGAATATTTGCAAGATGATCTCACTTCCCAAACATGCAATATACAATAATAGCTTCATATACAAAGGTAAAATACAAAAACCTTTTTACTACTATCGAATAGCTTCTCTATTTTGATTTAGCTTTGTAGGCTCTTCACTTTGATATACATTACTTGCTTCCTTTCTTCTTACAACATATAATTTCACATCATATATCAACTTATTACAATCACTATACCTTTTCTTGTTATATCTATATATTTTGCATTACATTGCACTTACATATATACAAGTTATTACAAAATAACTTCCTTTCGACTTACAATACTTTGTAATCTTCTCAAAATAAAAAATCATTATATGTTGCCTTAGGTTTAACATCTAGGATGTCGTCCCTAAATAGTTAAGTCATTATTTTGATAAAAAAAATAATCCCTTAACTCAATATAATCATATACTATCTTTTGCTTTGTTCAGGTCGGCTCAACACTGTCTCTAAAAAACATTAATATCTTCTTTCGTACATGTTGTACAGACTTGTGCTCTCATATGTAGATTTGATATACATAGAATGATCCATGTTCAAGTGTGCATGCATTGAACCTTTTTCTGTGAACATCACTAATCAAAATTGTCTCTGATTAGACTGGGAAACACTATTGTATTTAGACAATTTTCAAATGCGCTCATACAAAAATACTTTCCCCAATCATGCTATCTTCATGCTGAGTATATGTTTCCATAATGACAACATTATAATATCCTACTTATCCAAATTTCCAAAAATCTCCCCCTTTGTCATTGGTGGCAACATATGGGAAAATTGGCTAAGTCCCAAAACTTTTATTACAAAAATGAAAAATGTAATATATGGCCATTACAAAATTGTGGATCCTACATGTCTATAAATGTCTACTTATCTCTCCAAAAGTGATACTCCCCCTAAGAGTATACACATATTATTCTGGTATATCTTTTATCATCTATATAGATATAATTTTCATACTATATCACTCCCCCTTTGACAATGATGACAAAGGTGTCAATTCTATAAGTATGTCAAAATTGATTTACCTCTTGGTATCAATACTGTAAGGTTGGAAGGCTTGCAACACAATATGCAAAATTAGCTTTCATATTTTCTATGTCCTTGTCTCATGTCTTCTTTACCGGGTCAGAAACATTGAGTAATGCACATAGGCCAAAGGATGCCATTTCAACTGCCTTCAAATTATCATATGCAAATTTTCCATAAGATGTCTTTAATGAAAGACATTCTTCCAGCTGATTTTCCACAATACTGATCTTCAGTGATAGATGCTCTATGAGTAGAGCGAATCTCTTCAATTTCTTCTCTTTTTCATCCTCAAGAATTCTCATGTCATCATAGATTTTTGTTACTTTCTTCTCAATTTATGTGATCTTTGCATTAGGACTCTGCAAATCATTCATTGTTACTTGTAACTCTGCTTCCTTGTCCTTCAACTTCTTTGAAATTTTTGATGTGTGGCTATGGGATTGTGTACACTGAATGTACAATGCTTTTCCTCTCTCTAAACATCTTCTTAATTCTTTTATGCTTATATCCAAGCTATCCAAATCATTTTTTATATTCTAGAAAACAACTTGAAATACTTGTGCATCATGGGTTGCTTGAGCTTTGACTGATGCAATGTCTGAAAAAATTGTGAATTCCATGTCAAAATCTTTTATTACCTCTTTAGCTTTGGCTTGGGGATCAACCTCACTAACTTGAGTTGATATCACTCCTTGAAGTTTACTAGTTACCTCAAGTAATGTTCCTTCCAAGATTTTTACCTTCTTGTTCTTCCCGATTATCTTATTCAGAGACGAGGTCAACTCTATTTGATCATCATCATCAACTTCTTTCCCTAATCTTGCAAAAATTGATTCAATAGGTGGTCTATGTGGAATTTATGTTGTGTCCTTTGTCTTAGAAGTAATTTATGTCTACTCTAGTTGCATTGTATGCTCCTCTTTTGTTATCTTAATATGATTTTCTTCCTTCTCCTCTTCTTTCCTTGTCTCTACCAATTCTTCCTTCTTTTTTGCTTCATCCTTTTGCTCATCAACTTCTATCAAATTGCCAACATCAACTCCTTGATCATTGAATGGGTTTTCTTCTCTGTCTAAGGTGATATTCATTCCTTCAATGTTCATAGATTCATCAATAATGTTGATAGAGGGTGGTGAAGCTGGTGATGATTCAGTCTGATGTTCTGCTTCTACCGCTTGATCAGTTTCACTAATTAACTCTCTTGGTCCAGAGGTCATTACCTTCACAACCTCTTCCTTAGTTTATCTATTTATATCTTCATAATTTCCTCCCATTATCTATATTGTCCTTCTCTTCCTTCTTAGATGAGTACTTAAGTTATTCATGATTTCTTCGAAGTGATCTTCATCTTTAATGTCACAAAGCTTTCTTACATACCTTTCTCTTATGCCTTTGTCTTCTCCTATAGCTCTCTTCTTCTTGTTTATCAATTTCTGATACAAGTTATCAGGGATCTTGCCTTTGATATCTTCAAAATTCTTGTCAACAAGGATCATATGTCTGAAAACTACATTTTCAAGATTTAACTTCTCAAAATTGTCATACATCTCATAATATTTGTTCAGCTTGGTGAAATCCCCTTCATTTATAATCAAAGGGTTCACTTTGTCTATTTTAGGCTTCCATTGTTTCTTCTTATTGCTACATGCCTCTTCATTTTCCTTTGGCTTCTCTACTGATGTCTTTATCCTTTGCACTGGTGTAAAGATAGTTTTCAGTCTCTTACCTAGTCCACTTTCCATCTCTTTCACTCTCTTAGTCAGTATGGTGGAGGTGGATCTTATGGATTTCCTTACTTTTGGTACATCCAATTCTTCAATCTCTACATCAATATCCTAGATTTCTTCAGTAGGGGCTGCATAGGTTGTCAAGGGTGGAACTGACAATACTTCTTTCTATCCAATATCCCTAATTATTGTTGTTGTCTACTTCCCAATGACAAATTCATGCTCGATTGTGCATGCATCCTTCAATATTTTCTTAATTGTACTTTCAACTCTCTTCTTTGCCATTTTCTGCACCTGTGACTTTTGTGCTGAATTGAAGTTCTCTTCACGTGTTCCAAATCTAGGACTCTTCACATCTAAATTACTCTTAAGTAACCTATTTACATATCCTTCAATTTCTACTTTTGATACCTCATACTCTAGAGGATCTACAAATTCTACTATTGGCTCAACTGCTTCAATGCAGGTAAAGTCTATGTCCACTAAGAAGTATATCTCATCTTTATACTTCTCCATAATAGATGGTGGAATCCTTGATCTTTTTCTCATTTCATTCTGAAAAGTCTTTATTACAAGAGTATCACTCTCATTCACTTTATCAATAGGATGTCTCAAATATACTTTATTTATCCTATCTATTGAATTTATGTTATCATTCCAATCAACTCCTATAGTGTAAGGGAATCTTCTTAACAGATAGAAAAACATGTAGGTGATCAGGGATGAGAATCTAAATTGTGAATTCTTATTCTTTCTGATCTTCTCAAGATTTTCAGTCAATTGTATCCTCAAAATATCACACATATCTACTTCCACTTTGTCTACACACATAAGATAAGCTTCATGTACCATGCCAGCTATCATGTCATCTTCCCTTGAACTCACATAGAATTTTGAAGTCAATATTTTGCATACATATCTTATATCATCTTGCTCAATTTTACTTATAACAATTCCTCTTCCATTATATGAAGACTTGGTGTTGTCTAATACTATTTTCTTAACATTATTTTCATTCAAAGGAATTACTCCTAACTTAGATAGTCATGTTACCTCATGAATAAGATCTACAATGATGTCTATGACTCTATCATCCAACCAAAACTTTCCATTGTGAATTCTGCTCAAGATTATCTTGGTCCATTCATCATTATGAAACTCATAGTGAAGTGTGTACTTGATAATATCTATTTGACTTAAATTATCAAACCCTTCTTTGTAGGACATGTCTTGTTTGTAAATCTTATTATACTCCATGGTTAGACTACCATCTCCTACAGTCTCAAACTTACATTTTAGATAACCTTTCACATCTTCTAAATGCAAAACTCTCTCTGGAATGATTGACAAAGCCAAACTAGGGTCTTCCTCTAAGGGTTCTACAGGTTCCTTCTTCATCTTAGGTCTAACTGAATCTCTGATGTTGTGAACTAGTGATGCATCCATGATTCTATTAAAGTGGGACTGCTTTGACAGTGAATACTTAGTAAAATACCTCAAAATCATGATTTAGGGCTTTGTGTAGATCTAGCAAGAAATCTATCTCCAAATCCTACAAATTGCTCTCAATATCCACTAGCTAGCTCTTTATATCTCTTATAAACACTTGAATGATCAACTAATATCAATCATACACTTTTATCCTTCAAATATTTCAAGATATTGACATCGCAATAAATTTCTTAAGTGCTTCATGCCAAAAAGTTGTTCCTAGTTACCTACACAGCTTCATTCTTTTCGTGTACTCTCATACATGTTCATAAATTCATGTGCTCTTAACCATAGCTTCATTATATCATATAATAGCTCGTATTAACTTCTCAAGACTTAATTCAATTTACTCTAACTTCTACACTATTCTTATGCCTTACTCTAATACATAATTCATGAAATAAATGCTTAATTGCTTTGAGATGAATTAGGAAATGATTCACACTTACTCTCAGGTACTTCACCTATCTAATTTCCTAGTATACTGAGTGTGATCACTTGATCTATGGCTTTAATAAACTCAACTTCTTCCAAGTTACTACAACATTCTCTCTGACTGTTGTTGGTGTTCACATTTCTCCTTGTGTAGTTTCTAGGATTAGGGTTTCTCATGTTTTTCATTCAACAAAATCTCGTTGTGTGACCAAAGTTGTTACATATCTGACAAACTAATCCATTGTTTCCATATCTCGATCCTGACTGGCTGATTTTTTATCTGTAATTTCTGGCAATATGTCCAATTTTGTTGCATCTATAACACACAACTCCATTCCTTTTGTTCATGTCTCCAATAGGTCTCTTATATGCAGGGTTAGTATCTCTGAACATTCTACTACTATTATTATCATTAGATTTAGGTTTCTTACAATCAATAGCTCTATGTCCAAAACCATGACAATTATAATAATAACCAGAGATAGGTTTGAATTGCTTTCCTATACAATCTCTTTTCATGTGTCCAAAAGAATTGCATAAAAAACATCTACCTTTGAATTCTCTTCGCATCTCTTTAGGTGGTTCATCTTGCTTAGGTGGATTAGGTATATCTTCAGATTTGTTAGCTTCATCAGGCTTCTTTTCATCTTTATTCTAAGGGTGTTTCAGATCTGGTTCATTGCACTCCTCAATCTTCTTTGGGAACTTATCTTCAAGATATCCAAGACCGATTTTATCATAAGATGTTTTATGATAAGACATTTGTTCATCAATATTTTCACTACTGGAATATAGTTTCTCAAGATGTTGTTTAGACTAAGTTAGTTCTCCTTTAACAACTGTATTTTACTTCTCAAGTTCATCATACTGCAAATTTGTCTTCTCAAGTTCAGATGTCACTTTGGTAAGTTTAGATCTCATATCTACATTCTCAGATTTTAGATTTTATTCATCTTTGCTATTGTCATCTTTCAAGCTTAACTTCAAATCTACAATCTTTAGTTCTTGTTTAAGGATCTCATTTTCTTTCTTCAATTTTGAAACTTCATCATAGTCCTTGACTTGAATTGTAGGTTCTTTCTTTGATTTCAGATCTTCTATCTTTTCTTTTAGTTTCTCAATGTATTTTTTTGCATCATCATATTTCTCCTTCAGAGTATCTCTTTCTTCAGTAAGATTATCAATCTGGTCAAGAGCTTCATCAAGATTTTTCTGCAACCGATCCATATCCATAGAGATATTACTCAAGTTTTTAGGCTTTCTCCAAATAACTTTGTTCTGAGTGACTAAGCTCTGATACCAATTATTAGAAATAGGAAATACTGAGAGGGAGGGGTGAATCAATATTTCACAAACTTTTAATTTTCCTCAATTATGGATATAAGAAATTAACTTGTAGCTTGCATAAGAAACTAATCTAAGTAAATTGAATAACAAGCATAACAATAAAATGAATGAACTCATAACACCATGTTTGTTCTTGAGGAAACTCTGGCCAAGGGAAAACCCTAGTGGGGATGGTACCGACAACTGATCCACTAATCAAAAGTATCTGGTTAAGGATGTTGACCCTGTTAGGAGTCTATTACATACATACAGTGTCTCTGTCCTGGTTAAAGGACTCTAGGCCTTGTTAGAAGCCTCAACCCTGTTAGGAATTTCTATTACAAAACAAAATGTTTGCAAGATGAGCTCACTGCCCAAACATGCAATATACAATAATAGCTTCAGATACAAAGGTAAAATACAAAAACCTTTTTTACTACTACCGAATAGCTTCTCTATTATAATTTATCTTTGTAGGCTCTTTGCTTTGATATATAGTACTTGCTTCCTTTCTTCTTACAACATACAATTTTGTATCATATATCAACTTATTACAATCGCT
>BSBK01002096.1:40000-175000 GCA_027943335.1 Chamaecyparis obtusa
AAACTAAACATGTGGTTTTTCTCAACTTACTTCGTGTCATCATGTCAGCTTACTTATCTCCAATAATCTAATTTTGTGGATGGTGTCTCCTCACAAATTTTGCTAGCACTTGTTCTCTTCTTTGCTCATCATTCATTGTAGGATCAATATCTTCCTCAGTAACTATTTCTTGATTCTTGATATCTATATTCTGATGCTCAGTATCATTATTTTGTTGGTCGGTAATGCTAGGTTGTGCTTAGGTAGAGTGTTAGGTTGCTCAATGTATGTAAATATATCATAATCATTATTTTGTACTCTTGAGATGTATCCAAGAAAGCCACATGAGGCCCTCCATAGACCATGAGAACACCAAACCTCTAAGAAGACCCAAAAACATATTGAGATCTATTAAACCATGGTCTCACCAAGAATTTGAGCCTAGTAATGATGTGTAGTCTTTTAAAGTCACTATCACAACTTGGTCTGGGTATCAAGGACTGTAAGATCTATTATTGAGGTTTTGGCATTGATGGGATGAACATAAGTCCATATTGTATTAATGTTCAATAGACCAGTTTTCTTGTCAATCTAAGCATTTGATATATTGCATCAATATTCTTCATTTTTAGACTATCTACATTTTTGGTCCATATTGTTGTTTATCTATTGTGTATTATATCCATGAAATATTTTAGTTTATTTAATAAGAAAATTCCAAAAATGAGGGCATAAAATTGGAAAATACAAAAAAATCAGATAGTAAGAGTTTTTTTGAATTGGGAACATTACGAAGCTCATCATATCTTTAGGTGCATGATACACAATAAATTTAATAACTAAATGTAAGGAAATCAATATGCATTGACACTCCCACATAAGCATAAGCTTAGGTGGGTAAAAAAGATGGATGGGTTTTGGAAAATGCATAGCCATGTTAGGTACCCATGTTCAAGATGTGTCTCTCAAGCATAGTCACAAGACCTATACTCAACTTAGAGTTGATAAATGGAGTTTTGATCCAAACTTAGTCTCGGTGCTCAAACTTGGCCTAAACTCACCAAATTAAAAAAAACCATGAAATGTAGCAACTTTTAAGGATTTAAAATGTGTACTACATACTCTTAATTAAATAGTGTTAATTCAATGGTTTTAATGTTCAAACTTAAACCTTTCCATTGTTCTTGTTTTCAAAGCTCTATGTTATGATATTTCTTGGAAATTATTAAATTATTATAAAAACATTGTTGTCACCAAGTACCCCTACCATACCAGTACCGATACCAGTCTCCAAGTCTCCCTGTCTCCAGATGACTATGATGGATTTTAAATTAATTAATAAATATGATCAAAGATACATTCTGATTTCTCCAAAGACAGTTCGGCGAAGATGAATTGCCACAAATTTGGTCTAGAAAAATTCTTTACTTCTCATCTTTGGTTATCAGCATGAGAGTTCAAGTCAACCAATTGGGTAATCATTTTTTTGTTTATCAACCCTCGGTAAAAACATATACAAATTCATTGCTGGATTGAATTTCAATAGTATGCAACATGAGTGGTCTTTAACATTTGTTGCATTTTACTCCAATGCCATAGATTTGTCAGCTTAGATTTTGTTCCAATGTTACTAGTATGATTTTCTGCTAGTAAAATTAAAGGGGCCTTAAATAGACAACAAGACCCCTACTGTTGTCTATTTATTTTTCTCATTGAGCTACTTATTGTTGATGACTATCATGTAGAGTTTCTAGCCATCTAGCAGGTAATTTATTTTCATTTACATTAATCTTGTGAAGTGTATTCAATCTTCTGATTATGCTAATGATCTGATGTGAACTATATTTTTTTTCCAAAGGAGATTGGAGAAGTCTAGGCCAAAAAGCTTGAGGATCTTTGAGAGATTATATCTACTGCTCTGGATCAAATTTACAAGAAGGTAAGCTAGATTTAGTTTTATAGTCCCATTGACCTATTTGGTTATTTTGTGGAGAGATCAATAATTTTATGTAATTTGGTAGGCAATGGAAGAATATGTTGGTAAGAGAATGGCTTTGGAAGTGAGTATTGCGGAGAGTGAAAAGAGGTTGAAAGAACACTTAGGCTGTAATGTTTCTCAGGTGAACCAATAAGACTGATTGGATTTTTATAGATAGGATTTTAGCCCATGATGCAAAGGTTTGTAGCTTCTTTCTTTTTGGAGTGTACATGTTTTATGTGTACAATAGATTAGCAATAAATTTATATGCAAAGTAATCGTTACCTCTCCCAGTTAAAAATCAAAATGTAAACAAAATAGTCACTAATTAGTCTTTCACAATCAACCAATTATGTCAACATAGAGTTTTATTTAATTTAACATCATGTGAAAGATGACAATGTATAACTCAAGTATTAGCTCATTGTAGATAATGAACCAACATTTTTAAGAAAACACTTGAAAGAGAGAAGTTTATAAACTTCAAAAGAATGCTTGATTTAATTGTAACATTTGATTTCTTTTTTAATTGAATACAACAATGAGCTAAAAATTAGAGGAACTATAGAAATTTACAAATGGTTTAAATAAGAATGGTCTTATTTTGAGCAATACTCATAAAAGAACTAAAAAGGAACATAGTTATAGGATTTAAAGCACATACCTTCAAGATTAAAGGTTGACGGTTTTTTAAGATTTGAGAATATATAATCTTGGGAGAAGCCCAATTTTATAAAATTGTGTCTAGTCACTATAGTTAGAAAGCATCAATGCCTATGCAGCACAGTTGGTTGATGTGCACTAATAAACACACTGGATTTTCTTAACAAGTTTGTTGAAAATCGTAGTGCATTTTTCAACAAATGTTGATTGTATCTTAGAAAATTGTGACAGGTAGGCATTGGTATGCCACACATGAAAAGTTTAAAACCCATAAATAAATCCAATATGGACTATAGCCTTTCCATATTAATGGGTTGTCTAAACTCAGAGCAAAAAAATTTAGCTCTCATCATTATGGGTCCAATAGATGAACCCAAAACGTCAAGATATTTAGCTACATATGTTGCAGTGTTTCCAGAATTTTATTCTTCAAAGGAAGTCCCTGACTGAATCCTAAAGATGTCAAGAAAGAATTTTATGCCTTCAAATTGAAAGTTCATTGCAGTTTGTAATTGTAGACATTGTGGGGAGATTAAAATTCTTTATCTTTTAGTTATGACCTGGATATGGAGAGTTTAGAATGCATAGGTAAAGAGATATTGTCACAAAAAGTTGAGATACTAGTCAATTGAGGAGCTCGAAATTGTTTCATAGTTCCAGCCATCAAAATAAGCCTCTAAAATTATAGAGTTAGTAGTCGGGTATTGAAATTCCAACTAGATTATACAATAATGAATCTGTAGAACTGATTACACCATACACAAATGCATTCTAAAGTTACCCGCTCCATGTATTTTGAAATTATTTAAGATTTATCAATCCTTCTACTCTTGCCAGTCACTTCCTCTACTCCTTAGTAGCTAAACATGGATCTAAAATTGTATAAAGGTGAGGAGAGAAGCATGTAAAAACTAAAATATTGTCCCCCTAAGTGCCCTTTGCCTCCGAATTAATATTGTATAGTGTCTAGTTTCAATTGAATGGTCTGACATATCATTACCTATTGCACCACATTCCACATATACATACATCATGCATGCATATATTATTCATCAGCTTAGTCTTTGCATTTCATTATTTCATCATCATTAGTCAAATTTTCATTCAGTTAATATGTCACTTCATATGTAGATAGCTCATGCCAAATAGTCTTTTTATCACCATATGCCATTAATTCATCCACATTGCCTTTTATCTTGACTTATCACTTTGCCCACTTTCTATCATTTATACTAAAACCATTTCTCCTATAGAAATTTCAAGTTCTAGATTAATCATCTCTACTTTTATGTTAAATTTTATAGATCCCCTTTCAATTCATTTTAGATTTTTGCTATGTGTTTCAATTTTGTATGCAAAGAAAATATAAGAGTGCTAGTAGTCCTAATCCTATTACAAGTTTGGACATGATTTGTTATTATGGAAAATTATTAGATTATGTCATTATAAGTCCTTCCGAGTTAAACATTTGAATGAGGGTATAGTGATGTATCTTGAAAAGAAAAGCATTTCTAAATTGTTTCAAAATTACTAAATGTGTTTGAGAACAAATTATGTCCACTTTGATAGGCACTTTGTTGTTGTTTAGCTTAGAAATATGGATGCTCCAAAACCCTAGAAATGGAATTGCTAAAAAATTGATGTAAAAGGAAATCTAAATTTTTGAACTTGTAGAAAATTTGTAACTGCTCTAAAACTTAAAAAAATTGTTTGATGTTTTCCTTACTGAAATCTAATATTCCTGAGAAGGTTTGGATGCTAGATCATGCCAAAAACCTCCAACTTAGTAGGGAAGCTACACATGACTGTGAAAATTAGTCTGCAAAAAACTAATTTGTAAAATTGATTATCTTGAATGTAGTGTATCATCAAAATCCCTAGTGCAATTTTTGATGTAAATTGGCACTTCCAAGAAAATAGACCAAAGTTTGATCCTTTGTGGAAGTGATAGTAAGTTCCTCATAAAAAATCAGTTTGATTTTTTTCTGTTGGACTTGTATTTACACATAGTTATCTCAAGTTCATTTTGACTAGACCTATTGTTTCCCTTGAGAGGCTATAATATAGCCAATTGCAATGAAGGTTTTACTATATACCCTAGATGTTTGGTTTGTGTGGATTCATATTCAAAAGAAAAAGAATCAAGTTTTTTTTAATTTCTCATCATGTTCAAGCCCTTGAGAGGCTACCAAGGGAGGATTCAAATGAAGAAAATGCTTCAAAAAAGACCCAAGTTTGGTCTTTTGATGTGGATTTGCATTTATCAATAAATTACCTATGTTCTTTTTATTTTGGACCAGTTCTAGAGCTTGAGAGGGTGGATTTGTAATTCCATGTTGAAAACCCATGTTTATTTCATTCTAGGCATGTACTATGAAATATTCCATGGCTAATGATGAGACAATTTATTGTCTCTATTTTGTTATAATCTTTATACTTTGTTGACACTCTTTATGCTCTGATAAGACATTTCTAAAACATCTATGAACCTATACCTGTGTGAACTTGTTATAATTACAACTAGACCCGCAAAGACTATGGATAGTTAGAATGACATGTTTTGCTAACTATTATATATATAATGCAGTACTTCATATAGCTATTTTAAGTTGTGTTCTAACATTTGAGTAGGAGTTGAAATGTTGACTTGTATATATGTACACCAAATGCTACTAACCTGCCAGGTAAGCAAGGAGCAGTATAAGAAGTGGTGAGACCACATTTAATAAGGAGCAGTGCAAAGAGTGGTGCAGCTGCATTAAAGAAAGAGTGTTAGAAGACCAGCCTTGGCGGAAGAATCCAGCACGGTTCTGAGGGTTATGCCACTACTTAAAAGGAGCTGTCATTTCTAGAAGATATAGGAAATAGTTCTTCTATATTCCCTTAGTGTTGTTATTCTGTTATCTGCACTTATTGTAATATGTCATGGTTATTATATCTCCTTCTTATTTGGCAAGATTTAATTAGACTTTTCTGTTATGTTTTCAATAAGCGTCAATCCTCTTTATTAAGGGATTTGATCGACTTAGTTAAAATGAGAAAATATAGAATGTTGTGTTCAGCGTAACAGAGTTACTCTTTTTTGTTCTTCATGAATTGTTCAGTTGTTATGTAACTAGTTAAGAAGAATATAATGGAAGAGTAATTTTGCAGTATCTTCTATGTTAGTAGTTAGCAGAAGCCAACCAAGGGGGCCCACTTGGGAGGTGGATTAGATTAATTTAGAGTAGAATTTCTTGTTGTATTTTATGTGCTTTCAAGTAGAAGTTATTGTTTTATTCTTGCAGCATTACTACTGTGGATGTTCCTACAACACTTGTAGAGATAGACATAGTGAATGTTTTGAGTTGCTAGATAGGTTTAGAATAAGTTCACAAGATTTCTGACATAACTCCATTAAGTAGTCAAGTGTGTTTACTTTCCTATAGTAATAGTGTAGGTTTCTTTCATGCATTTTATCTTCCTGCAACATAGGTGTTATGACTCTTAGAGTAACTTAGTGCACAAACTCTGTTGTCCCATTTCAAGTCTACGTCCCTGGGTTGACAATCTAAATACATTTCATGATGGGAAAAGTAATCCTTAGCATAGATGTATTATTCCTAAGAGAGACAATGGCATGATTATCTTTACCTATTGTGAGACTGTTCATTTTTTGCCCCATTTTCGGGGATGGTGTCAAACTAGGAACCTTAATGAGTCATTTATTTTTCAGATTAGTTTCTTGTTTTTAGCCAACACCAAGTAGTTGTGAGCTTGCTTCACAAGTTCATTAACTTACTTGCATGCATCAAAGAAGGTGAGATGTTCATGGCAGATTTCTTTTGAAAGAACCTGTTAAACTAAAAGAAGAATTTAAAGAACTTGAGTTACCACTACTTGACGTGAGTCTTGAGTTTGATGCATCATCTTCAATAGAAGGAAACCCTCATGATCCATTTGACCTTCATTCTTTTGCAGAAATATTGTCCAGTTTCCTCAATAATTCCAATTCAGAACCACCTATTGACTAGAATCCTTTGGTTAATAATACTTTCCAGCCGCATTTTCATTATCCAACACCTCCAGTAATGGCAGCTCCTACATTTCCATTTCCTATTCCAAGTCTTATCAACAATCCTAACCTCAAGAACATACCTGGTTCAACACTTCCAAAGTTCTATAGCCTTATTACAGAGGATCCTGACACCTTTTTGTTCGAGTTTGACATACTGTGTCAAAGTTTTGACTATAATAATGATAGTCATAAGCTCAAGCTATTTCCAGCAACACTGAAGGAGTTAGCTCTCAGATGGTTCATGGGCTTAGGAGCAAATGTAGTAACTAATTGGGATGGAATTAGAGATTTGTTTCTAAGGAAGTATAAGGAATAATGCAAAGGAGGTGATTCAAAAGGAGATGATATCTTTTGTATGTCACAGAAAGAAGATGAGACACTAGAGGACTACATATCATGCTTCTTATACAACTTGCAAAAGAACCCTCAACATGCACTGCAGGAGGATTCAAAGAAGCTAATTTTTCTAAGAGGAGTGACTGACAACTGCCTAGAAGCATTACACCTCATGGCTGGAGGAGATATATCTCAATCTTCCTAGGATGACCTTAAGAAGATTTGTTTGAACTATTCTAGAGTAGCACTAAAGAAAGGAAGGGGATTTCATCTGACACTGGCAAAAGGAAGCGACTTTGGTATTTCAAAGATGGAAATTTCAAACCTACTTCCAGACTTCAAGAAAGACATCATTAATGATGTTGCTACACACTTAGACATGACAACTTCCAAGAAGAAGCATGTAGACACAGAGGCGTAGCTAGCTGAATACTGTCCCCATTGCAGCAAGCAAAAGAAGGATTCTCAATGCAAGTTGGTCACAAACCCAAAGAATCAACATCTTCCAACTAAATACTTAAAGATAGAAGGAGAGGACGAGCAAGTGTTCTTTGTTTCTCAATGTCGGCCATGGGCCATGAGACAAGGTATGCCTCAAGACCCATTACAAATTTCAAATCCTTATAATAGTCAATGGAAAAGATGGAATAACCAAAGTCCTCCCCAGTATAATCAACCTACTTGGAATAATGCCTGGCCCAATAATCAACAAAATCAATGGTATCCTCCATAATAACCCTAATGGCCATAATTTCCAAACCAATGGCAACAACCACAAGGGAATTGGTAGTCTAATAACCAGTGGAGAGGACCTCAACAATGGCCTAATTTGAATCCTAGATATTCACCTTTTCCACCTCCAATGAACACACCTGCAATAATGCCACCACCTGCAAACACAGGTCCTCAAAAGAAAACATAGTTACCTACTCAACCATAATTGAATCCCAATAGTCAAAAAAAACAATGGCAAATGTATGCTACTGATGCTTAGTAGTACCCTACCTATGCACTCAATATAGCCAATATACACCTAAGATCAGGTACTACCTTGCCTGCACCTAAACCACCTCTTAAATACTGAAGTGCCAGACCTTCCTGCAGCATCAGTACCAATTCCAAAAGATGCTTTGCCAAATATTCTTGCTCCAAATAATGTTTCCAATTGAGATAATGTTCAGACATCAGTTAAACCTCCTTTTCCTCATAGGCTCATCATGGACAAACCCATACCAAAAGAAGACCAACCATTTGATATCCTAGACCAATTAAAGAACATGCATGTCCAAATTCCCTTGTTTCAAGCAATAAAGGATGTCCCTATCTATGGAAAAGTAATAAAAGAAGCTTGTCTTAAAAAGCCTGGAAGAAAGAAAATAGATCCTACAACATTTCATGTTATAGGAAAATTATCTGATATTATGCTAGGAAAATTAGTAATTCCAATATATTCAGATCCAAGGAGTCCAGTTGTTAACATCATCATTAATGGCCAGTATGTCAAAAATGCATTAATAGATTTGGGTGTTGTCATTAATGTGATGACTAAGGATACTATGAATAAATTGAGCATAGAAGGGTTACGAGCTACTCCAATAATATTGCAATTAGCAGACAGCTCTACTGTCATGCCTAATGGAATGATAGAAGACATAATAGCTGCCCTAGATTCCTAGGAATATCCTTTTGATTTCATGATTCTTTCACCAAAGGTCAATCTTGATGGTTATCTTGTCATTTTAGGATGTCCATGGTTGGCAACAGCTGATGTAAACATTATTTGTAGATCATGGAACATGACAATTTCAAATGGGAAAGCCACTAAGCAACTAGCATTGTATCCTCCCACTCAACCTCAGCCAGATTTAAGTACCCCTATATAGCCAGATTTAGGAGATGGGGAAGAGGAATTGAACTCTGTGGTTCAGCTCATGATGTTACATAGGAAATCTTTTCTAAAGTTGTAGGAGGAAGATGAAGTAATTCAGAGCATTCTTAATAATGACTATGTTGAAATTAAAGACATATCTGAGAGTACCGTGTTGGAGTTAACTACATATGAGGACCATTTTGAGAATTGTGTTTTTCCTTCAGAACCCAATATTATTCATTATCTCCTACCCTATGAAGTAAATACAAGTCCTATCACTGAAGTATCCATGCTTGACCTTACAACTACTGTTGAGCTTTCCAAGGGTCACAATCTCCATGTAAATAATAAGCTGCCTTCACAACAGATGGAACAATTAACTAAAATTCTCCAAACACATGAGAAAGCCTTTGGATGGGATTATGGGGACATGAAGGGACTAAGCCCAACACTTTGTACCCATGAGATTTATATCAATGAAGGAAGTCTACCACTCTGTCAACCTCAAAGGAGGATTAACCCAACACTAAGAGAGATAGTCAAAATAGAATTACAAAATTGCTTGATGCTAGCTTTATCTATCCTATATCTTATAGTAAATGGGTGTCACCTCTGGTTATAGTGCCCAAAAAAGGGGTAAATGGAGAATCTATGTAGATTACAGAGAGTTAAACAAAGCTACCAAGAAAGATCATTTCACATTACCATTCATTGATCAAGTACTTGATACTTTAGCCGCTATTTTTTTTTTTCCTTTCTTGATGGATATAGTGGATACAATCATATTACTATTGCTCTAGGGGACTAGGAGAAGAATAAATTCAAATGTCCATGGGGGACATATGCATATTCTATCCTACCATTTGGGTTGTGCAATGCTCCAACAACATTCCAGAGAGCTGTAATTAGTATTTTTGTCGACATATCACATGATTGTATGGAGATATATATGGATGACTTTACAACATTTTGAGTAACATTTGAAGAGGCTTTGCAAAATCTTGAAAAGGTGTTGATCCAATGCAAGGAACACAATCTCTCCCTTAACAATGATAAATGCTTCATGATGATGCAAGGAGTGGTACTTGGGCATTTTATTTCAGCAGCAGGAATCCAAGTGGACCTAGCTAAAGTAGAGGTAATATTTACACTACCTACACCTACTAAGAAAAAAGATGTAAGATCATTCTTAGGACATGCTAGCTACTATAAGCGCTTTATTCAAAATTTTAGTCGAGTAGCTAGTCCTCTATATACATTGCTAACAAAAGAGGTTGAGTTTATATCTACACAAGCATGTGACGAGTCCTTCCTGCAACTCAAGACACTTTTAACAACTGCACTAGTCCTCAAAGGACCAGATTGGCCTATCCCATTTCACATCCATATAGATGCATTAGATTATGCCATAGGATTTGTGCTAGGACAAAAGCCTAGTAACCTTGAGAATGCAATTTACTATATCAGTAAAAGCCTCCATGGACCAGAATTAAACTACACAGTTACTGAAAAGGAACTCCTAGTTGTAGTTTATGCATTGAACAAATTTCACCACTATGTAATAGGCTATCCTATCTTTGTTCAAACTGATCACTCAATAATTCAATATTTGATGAACAAACCTACTATAACAGGTAGATTAGCAAGGTAGCTACTACTATTGTAGGAGTTTGATATAACAATTGTTGATAAGCTAGGGAAAGTAAACGTAGTAGCTGACTATTTGTCTAGACTTCAAAATGTTGATGCAAACACTACTCTGATTGAAGATGCATTCCCTGATGAACACCTATTCCATATAGCAATCAAAAACCCATGGTATGCTGACATAGGCAATTATCTTGTAGCAAATAAGATGCCCCAACATTTCTCCCAGAAGGACAGGAAAAAGCTTGCAGAGAAAAGTTTCCAATTTTCATGGATAGATAACAATTTATTTTACACTGGTCCAGTTTAGATCATGAGGAGGTGTGTGAGAGAAGATGAAATATATGATATAATCCATGCTTTTCATGATGATCCATGTGGAGGTCACTTTGTAGCAAAGAGAACAGCTCTAAAAATCTTAACAACAGGTTATTATTGGCCAACACTACACAAGGATGCAGCCAGTTATACAAAGAAATGTGATAAATGTCAGAGGATGGGTCACCCAACAAAATAAGATGAGATGCCACTCAATCCACAAGTGGTAATAACACCATTTGATAAATGGGGTATGGATTTCATAGGACCAATAGATCCTCCCTCAAATGGAAAATCTTACATCCTGGTATGCACAAACTATCTGACAAAATGGGTGGAAGTGAAAGCTATGCAGAATGCCAGAGATAAAAAAGTAGCAAAATTCTTGTATTAGGATATTTTTACCCGTTATGGAGTCCTGAGAGAGCTTGTAAAAAACCAAGGAGCATAGTTCACTTCAAATCTGATCAATGAGCTAATGAAGGAATATAATATATGGCATCGAAAATCTAGCACTTACCATCTGTAGGCAAACAGATAGGAAAATGTCACAAACAGAGAAATTGAGGCCATATTAACAAAGACAGTGCAATTGCATCGAAAGGATTGGAGCAATAGATTAACTGAAGTCGTATGGGCCTATCGCACAACTCAGAAGATAACTAGAGGGTTCACACCATATTAATTGGTGTATGAGAAGGCATCAATGTTACCCATAGAATTTGAACACATAACATTGTGCATAGCTCTGGAATTGAATATCAATCTTCTTGCAGCACAATCAGAATGCCTTCTCCACCTCAACTCCTTGGATGAAATGTGAAATTTAGCATTGGAGTAGATGAAACTAATCCATAACCAAAGAAAGAGGTGGCATGATTCACACATAAAAAATAAGCACTTTCAAGTGGGTGATTGAGCTCTATTATATGATTCTCGATTCAAGAATATTCTAGGAAAGCTGCAGACCAAATGGTTGGGACCATATGAAATTCAATACGTATTTGACAATGGAGTAGTCCAATTGATGACACTAGATCCAGTCCAATTCAAACTACTTGTCAATGGACACCGCTTGCACCTATACCACAAGCCTCAAACCAAGGAAGAATTCCTATAGCAGTTCAGTATGCACAGTTCAATAACAACTTAGGTACTAGTTCCTGCAGCAGAAGGTGAAAGCCTTCCTCTTGTAGCTTCACCATAACATGCCTTCAAAAACCAACCATAATAAAGCTTCATTTTAATGCGAGGTAAATTTCTTCATTCTTCTCTCTAATTCATCTAATTTCTCTTTCTTCCACCCGCTCACATTCCATGTCACCCACAATTTCTATTTTTAATGCTTTCAATAAACACCACATCAGAACACACATGCAGCCACCAGAATCAATGAACTCTCATCAACTTGTAGTCATGTGTATGATAAATAAATCCTAGGTAAAACTCCCTCAATCCTTACTCACTTTTAGCACACAAGTTTTAATAATTATATATAGTACTGCACTAAATGTATAATATAGGCGTTATGCCAGTTTCCCATTCTCGTGCTAAAATATATCAAGTGAGGACACTTTTCAATGTTTGGTAGGGGGCAGGGGAAGTGTAATAAATTCCAAGTGTTATTACTAAGCCATCACAATCACATCCTTGTCACTTCAATGTTGTACTTAGGCTTTGTTCTATTAATTTCTTTTATTCCCATACAATCATCCTACTTGCAAAATTCCAATTTTTTGAAATTGATATGACTTGAAAGGACTATGATTAAATTGTGTGGTAACTCACACTTAAAGCTGTGATGTCCTCTGTAATCAATGTCATTATTATCACTTATGTTAAGCATAACAGAGGAAATAAAAGCGAGAAAATCAGTGTTTTCAAGAAATGCAATTGAAATTCAAGAAGAAGGTAGGTATTTGTAGAGCATAAAAGACTGAAGGGTTAATAGTGAAATTGGAGAGTAGCAAATTGTTAATGAAATGGGTGGATAGCTGCAAAGGCATGAACTAGTTCACCATGGCATTTTACTAGCAGATGTCGAGGTAGTCTATAGGTTTAACGCATGTGGCTGGTTGGGATATTTTCTTCAATTAACAGAGTTTAATGAGCAAGTAGCAGTAGAATTTATGAGTACTTTTGAGGAGGGGCAAGCAACTGTGTGGGGTTTAATAGTTGTTGCCACTGAGGAAAGAATTGCAAAGGTCACCGAGTTTCCAGTCCTTGGGGAACACTATCCTAATGAGCATGATGCTAGGTCATCTTGAGCTCAATTCTCCCGACCAGCTGATCCTCCTCTCAAAGTTACCAAGTAGGGATGCAAGAGGCTGACTCTTCCTCCACCATTTCCAGAATTGGAGACCTACATTATCAGGTACTTAACTTGTGAAGGGAGATTTTCAAACCTACATGCCCATCATTTCAAATTGCTTAGTTGCATAAGGCATAATCTTCATGTTAATATCCCTAATTTTCTCTATAATATGTTAAGCATTAGTGTCGAGGAGACACAAAAGGGGAATGCAAATTCTATAAGCCACCATGCCCTAATAAAACTTCTAGTTGAGAAATCCCTTAGGGATGTTTCTCCCCTTTCATGGGCAAAATTTGTTCAGTTTAAAGCTTTGTAACCCTAGGTTAACCCTGTTGCTCAACCTCTAGGGAATGAAGTAGAGTCTTTTGAGCCTACTGAAGAAATAGCCACAAAAGAAAAAGAGCCAGAATTATCCCAAGAAAATAAGTCTTCTGAGCTTACTCCAGAAAGTAATATTCCTACTTCTTTCATAAAGAAAGGCACACAAAAGGTTGGAGAAGAAACCCCTAACCTAGAAGAGAAAATTCAAAACCCTGCAGTTCAAATAAAGAAAAGAAAGAGGTCAAGTCCTGTAGCATCTGTTCCTACAACATCTACTCCTGCAACACAAAAGCCAAAATGATCCCACCAAAAGAAAACTATAGTGGTCGAAGAACCAATAGTGTGAAGAAGTCCTTGCATGTGAGGGCAAGTGTCTCCACCTTCTCTGAGAAATCCAAATGTTCCAGCATCAAAACCTCCTCTAGAACCTTCTGTTGAGTACATTCCTGATGACTCTCCCATGTAAACAGAAGCATCTTCATCTCCCAAAAACATGGAGGAATCCAAAAATGTGCAAGAACCTGGTGATAACATACCAAATGATGATCAGGGTATGCCTGATCGAAGCCCTAATGTAGCACAAGAGAGCATTCCTGAGGATGTTCAGATGACTCCTCCGCAACACCTTGTATATTCCAATGTCTCCATTGTGCCCTACAAATCAACATGGTTCACTGAGTATTTTCAATAAGTTTCCAAAGAAAAGACAAAGAAAGCTCAGTTGCAAGAATTTCCTTCAACAACAATACAGTCTATACTCTTTAATTTATATAATCAATTTGTTTTCTAGAAGACCTGGTGGAAACAAGAAAGAAACAAAATGTAGAAAGAAATATTTGATAAGGAAGAGGAGATTGAAGATCTTAAGGAGTAGTTAAAGAAGCTAAAACAATAAATGGACCAAGCTCTTAAATTAGTTGATCAGGTCATAGCTTGTAGAACACCACCCAGGTGTATGCCATTTGTTTGAAAGAACAATTCCTCTTATTTCAGCTCATGATGACTATGAAGGGTATAGATTGTGAATTCAAATCAGCCAAGGAATTCTATGAATTATATCAAACTCTTCCCCAATGACATCAAAATTTACTATGTGAGAAATATTTGCATAACTTTATCATTCCACGTGAAATAGAATGGAATGCTTTTCTCTATATAGGGGATATCCATTTGTGGGCTTTGATGTCATGGATGCACAATGAAGGAAACTATGATAGGCAGTTGAATATTTACAGAGATTTAGAGAAATCTGAACCCTTACCTCTAAGGGTTGAATCACATAAGCTTGATGTCCTCTTGAGAGATTGGCTCAAATTAACCTATGTAAAACAGAAGCCTTAAATCAAGGAAAAGGTATTTGCATTAAGAGATGGGGTCTATAGAGAATACCAGGGATTTCTCTAATTCTCATTTCAAAGAGGTCTTGCAGGGGTAAGAAGCCGGTGGAATAGATTACCAGAGGCCTTTAAGAAAATAGAGCCACACAACCCAATTAACTTTGAGGCAGCAACAAACAGAGCAACTAGATATATGCAATTGGGGCGCCAGATCAAAAGGGAATTGTGGATGTCTTTGTCTTTCCAGCCACCTACACTCCTATGGCCCCTGTATGACATCAACACCACCAGATTGGATCATTTGTAGGAGGAGCATCGAGGATATTACTTGGTAAGAACAAGAGGATTTTATTACACTTTCAAGAGTGGAAAGAAGGGAAAGAAGTCAGTGATTTCAGGTCTATAGCCAGAAAGTGGAAAGAAGGGAAAGACAATTGTCAGTGATTTTAGGTCTATAGCCAGAAAATGTAATGCTTGAGGACAAGCATTATGTTTAGTAGGGGGAAGATGATGAGACAATTTATTGTCTCTATTTTGTTATAATCTTTATACTTTGTTGACACTCTTTATGCTCTGATAAGACATTTCTAAAACATCTATGAACCTATACCTGTGTGAACTTGTTATAAGTACAACTAGAGCCACAAAGACTATGGGTAGTTAGAATGACATGTTTTGCTGACTATTATATATATAATGCAGTACATCATATAGATATTTTAAGTTGTGTTCTAACATTTGAGTAGGAGTTGAAATGTTGACTTGTATATATGTACACCAAATGCTACTAACCTGCCAAGTAAGCAAGGAGTAGTATAAGAAGTGGTGCGACCGCATTTAACAAGGAGCAGTACAAAGAGTGGTGCAACCGCATTAAAGAAGGAGCGTTAGAAGACCAGCCTTGGCGAAAGAATCAAGCACAGTTCTGAGGGTTATGTCGCTACTTAAAAGGAGCTATCATTTCCAGAAGATATAGGAAATAGTTCTACTATATTTCCTCAGTGTTGTTATTTTGTTATCTGCACTTATTGTAATATATCGTGGTTATTATATCTCCTTCTTATTTGGTGATATTTAATTAGACTTTTCTATTATGTTTTCAATAAGTGTCAATCCTCTTTATAAAGGGATTTGATTGACTTAGTTAAAAATGAGAAAATATAGAATGTTGTGTTCAACGTAACAGAGTTACTCTTTTCTGCTCTTCATGAATTGTTCAGTTGTTATGTAACCAATTAAAAAGAATATAATGGAAGAGTAATTTTGGAGTATCTTCTATGTAAGTAGTTAGCAGAAGCCAACCAAGGGGGCCCACTTGGGAGGTGGATTAGATTAATTTAGAGTAGAATTGCTTGCTATATTTTTTGTGCTTTCGAGTAGAAGTTATTGTTTTATTCTTGCAACATTACTACTGTGGATGTTCCTGTAGCACTTGTAGAGATAGACATAGTGAATGTTTTGAGTTGCTAGATAGATTTAGAATAAGTTCACAAGCTTTCTGCCATAATTCCATTAAGTATTCAAGTGTGTTACTTTCCTACAGCAATAGCATAGGTTTCTTTCATGCATTTTATCTTCCTGCAGCATAGGTGTTATGACTCTTAGAGGAACTTAGTGCACAAACTGTGTTGTCCCATTTTAAGTCTACATCCTTGGGTTGACAATCTAAATGCATTTCATGATGGAAAAAGTAATCCTTAGCATAGATGTATTATTTCTAAGAGAGACAATGGCATAATTATCTTTACCTATTGTGAGACTATTCAACTAAATCTCTTTGTAAGATTAACATATCTGATACACACTATAAATTTTCTCATCATTTGGCATTGCTTAATCCCCATACACATGATCAAGGAAGAGAACAATGTTCAAATTTTACATAATTCATGCATAAATGCAATAATATGTCAAATAGCCTTATGCAAAACACTAAATGGAAGCAAGATTGTGAGCATACCTCCAAACTACTCGTTAGTGCGAAGTTTCTCAGCTTCTGGTCTAGAGCATTGCAGGTGATATTGACTTTATAACTGGCGTAGACTCAAAGACCATGATAACACTACATGTTGGAAGAAAAAGCTAAGCATCAATATGACAACAAATGCAAATGCAGAGATGATAAGAAATGCAAATGCAAAGATAATAAAGAATCATTTTTAATTAGAAATAGAACAAAATCATTGAGGGATGATCAAACCTTTTGTGCCACAAATGAGATTGAATGGAAGAAACAATAGAGAATATTTAACTCTCTGAGAAATATGCTATGAATTTCTCTACCGTTATCCTTCTCTTTTATCACCAATCCTTATCCTTCTCTTTTGCCGCTCATCCTCACGGGGGTAATGAAAAAAATGTGTTGTGTCAAAACCCTTCTATCTTCCATAGGCATGGGAAGTGAAAAATATACCCAACACTTCAAAACACCCAACTTTTGTGATTTATTATCAGTATCCCTTATTAATTAATAAAAAAGATCATTCTAATTTTAATTTTAATTAATTAATTATAATTTTTGATTAAGTGATAATTACAATAAATAGTATATTTTTAGATGATGCATAAACATTGACGCTATATTTCTTTTATTTTTATTTTTTAATTTATAAAGATAATTAAATTAGTTTTAGCCACGAGTCACGTTGATCAAGAGGCAACTATTCTAAGTCTAGTTTTTTTTTATAATGTATCTCATTTAGGACAAGTTTTCTAATGATTTAAGCTCGAATTGTGATTCTTTTTTGTAACTTTATTTTATAATTTGAAAAAGGAGAGTTTTTAATGTATCTTTGTAAGACTATGAGTATCTTTCTAAATTAAGATAATGCAATTGGGAATGAGTCAGTGTCATTAATTACTTGATCACTTCCAAGGTTGTAAAGACATCTTGATTTAAATGTCTTGCATAGATAAAACAAATACATTCTCTTATGTCTTATGTGCATAGAGTGTATCTTTGTTATGCAGATGCATGGCTCAATCTTTATTGGCCTCATTTTTATCTTTCAATTCTAGATCACATATTCATTACTTAGTAAATATTTGAGATTGAACTCTTTAACCCAATAGGCTGAAGTCACCAATTTCTTGTTTGACCTCTCATCATACCATTAATCATGGAATCAACAATTTCTTGTTTGAATCTTTTTAGTCCTTTAGTGTTAGCTTACTGGTGAAATAGAACTTCTAAGCATCTAAGTCTATGATATTATCAAATGTTATTATAAAGGAGTACTAATGGTCATTCATTTAGTAATTTTTGTTTGGTTGACTAATTATTAGTGACTAACTAATTAGTCATTTTTTGTTTGGGTGACTAATTATTAGTGACTAAATTTTTAATCATTTATTTGGTCATTTTCATTTGTCTAACCTTCTGATTTTACTCGGTGACCAAATTAGTCATTTATTTGGTCATTCATACTTGTAAATTACAAAAACATAGTAGAATTTGAACAGTTTTAGTCATGTGACTAAAAGTTTTAGTGGCGTGACTAATTTTTTTAGTCACGTAGTCATATATTTGTCAAAATGTACTAGTTCTGGTTATAAAAGTAAATATTTGAAATCATTTGGCATTGTTGCAAGAAGAAAAATTAGGAGTCTTTAGTAGAGCTTGAGAGAAAGGTTGAAGAAGATAACTCGAGTGCAATAGTGGAGTCTTAATTGATGGTATGTGGTATTGGTGCATTTGTGTCAAGGATGTTGAAGAAGGCTGAGCTAGAAGAATTTGATCATAATGGGATCATCCTCTAGTTGGAAGTTGGTTTGTTAGTGGATGAATTTCAAAGGATATGAAATCTTGGTTTAGATATATGGGGAGGATTCCCTTGGTGTGATGACAAGGAAATCCTTATGTTCTTGTTGAGTTGGTTTTATGATGGAAACCTAGTGTTGGATAAACCCTATCAGGTGACAAAGAAGGTAATTGAAGAAGTCACGAGACTATGTAGTGTTGGTGATTTACTTGGAAAGAGGGCAATTAGTTATAAGGAAGTAGAAGAGTTAACTAGTATCGACTATAATTAGCATGCATTACTAATAAATACCCTTAAAGATCTGGTGGTGAGTTGTGTTGCTTATGAAATTTCCTATAAAATCCAATTTCAAAATCGTGATGGTGCCACTTCAACTATGATAGTTTATATTGCTTATAGAATGGTTAGGGAGAATGTTCAATTTGATATGTACAAAATATTGTTGAATAATCTTATTGAGAATGTCAAGATGACTATAGAGGATGGATATGGATTTAGATTTGGTTCATTGATTATGTGTCTAGCATTCTATTTCATGAGATCGTTATCGAATAGAGAGAACATTAAGTGGAGGACTGACATCCCTATCGGTAAATAGATTTGCAGATACCTAGGGTTTTTGGAGAATAATATAGATGTTTGTAAAGTGTATTTTACTTCATTATAGATGAATTTTTGTTCTGATTTGATTGTTTCTAGCAATATAAGTCATGGTGAGGAGGGTTCTTCCTCTGGTAAAAAAAAGTATAGATGTTGCTATTGGTGGTTCCTCTCTGGAACCTAAAAGGAGAAAAACTAGTGTTAAAGGAAAGTAATTTGTTACTATCTCAAAAGATCAAGAGGAAAAGGAAGAAGAAGAGGAGACTGAGAAAGAGGTGGTTTCTTTGTCAAAATATGACTCTGTGGATTCTGATGTGGTTCAATATTTGCTAGAAGATGATGAATTTGATAGAGTCAATAAATTATGGTATAGTTGCTCATTGATGAGCAGAAAAAAGATAGAGGAATTGTTGACTGATCATTTGATCAATAAGAAGATCTTTATTTCCAGTGTGTTTGATATGCTACCAATTGAGTTGGTTAAAGATATTGAAATCATATTGTTGCAGAGTGGAGTTAATTACAGAAAGATCAAGGATTCTATTAAGAAGAAGTGTACTGATGCAAAATAGAAGTTACCAGATTAATTTGTGAGACCAAGGAATGTATAAAGGAAATCTTAGATATACACATGTATCATCTTTGGTGGCCTACTGTTGTTAACAATTTTAGAGGCATAATTGAATGTATTGAGATAGAATCGAATGAGTTTGGAAAGATGTGATTATTTCAAAGACGAAGAAGGAAAATAGAGGATAAGAGGTGGTTAATTACAAGGAGAAATGTTATAGTTATAGAAACAAAGAGAAGATCTAGTAAAGACATTCTGGTTAGTAAAGGACTTGTTCAAGGTTCGATTGGAGCATGTCTCTAATATCCTTCATGATGCAAAGAGTTATGGACATCAGTTTCAGTCTTTGAACTGTATTTCATCTTTTGACATACTAGTGGAACATGATAGTCTCGGATGGGTGTTGCTATTATTGAGTGGAAGAAGAATCTTATGATCATTAAAAAAAGCTATAAGAAGGTTTTTAATGTGAAAACTATTGTGTTTGTTTAAATTTTCTAAGTTTTGGTTTTTTGCCCTTTATTATTGTGGAAAAAAGAGGGAGAGAAAGAGAAAAACAAAAATATTAATGAAGTATCTATAGCATCGAAAAATGGAAGCACTTCCATTTAGGATTGGTTTAGCCCTCTGAGTAAGTGGTTTAGGGTCATGTCAAATGCCTTGAATGGGTCTTTGACTTGGATCTCGCTTTTTCCCTTGTTCTACCCCATTTTCCACTTCTTTTCTGCATAATTCTGGCATCCTGAATTGTAACTCTAAGATTCTTGACCTCAAGGTCAAGGTCGGCCTTTTAGGTTAAGGTCGACCTTGACCTTGACCCAGGGTCCAAATTTCAAGATCCCAAAGTTTTTGGATGTCGGGTTTCAGAAAAATTTATTTCCCACTTCCGGGTCGGCTATTTTGGGCTGCGAAATGGTAAAATCTTAAATTATATTTAATTTAGGTCCATTTTTAGGGGTTAAGGCTTAAATTGGAATTTAAATCTCCTATGTAGGCTTATCTAGAAGTTTGTGCCCTAGACAAGTATAAAAGGAAGCCTTCTCCTCTCATTTCAATCATCTTTTTCAATCAAGCATCCATCAAATCAAGAAGCAAGAAAGAAGGAGAAGGAAAGAATTCAAGCATTCAAGATCTAATTCATCAAGGAGATCCATTGGTAGCTATTGAAGGATTCAATCTCTATGGAGCCATCTTGTTGAAGATTTCTCCATCCACATCCATTCAAGCTTCTTCCTATTCCAAGATCCGTTCAAGATTGGTGTTGAAGATCTAAAGACAATTGATTTGAGACATCCTACATCCAATTATACATTCATTTGGATCATCCATACTTGTGGATTCAAGGATTTGAATCCTCCACAAGGGTTTCAACATAGGCAAGGTGAATTGTTTCATTTGCTTTGTTTATTACAACAATTTCAATTTAATTTAAAGGTTAATTCTTAAATTGGGGTTTGACCAAGGAAAACCCCTTCCAATAAACAAAACCATTTTTCTTGCAGGAACAGGTGTGGGACATCAAATTATAGTGTAGATCTGGACACCCTTTTTGACAAACTTTCGAGATTCACAAATAGAATTTCCATCAGAGTAGCACAAGTCAAGGTCAACATAAAGGGGTCAAGGTCAACCTTTCTACCTAGGTCAAGGTTGACCTTTCTTAGAAAATAAAAAGGTTTATGGGTTTTCTTTGTCTTTGCGTTTCCAGGCCAGATCTGGTTGAAGAATTTCCCAAAACTAAGTACAAACACCAGAAAACAACATTTTCCAGATTTGTCATATTTTGAGGTTAGTATTTTTCTTTAATTTAATTAAGATTTCAATACTTCTTTCCATAATAGAATATAAGGTTTTCTCCTTTCTTCATATTCTCCATCGATTGATTCATTTATGCATTGACTATCTTCTTGTGGTTAATCAATTTGGATCTTTCCTTTGGGAATTTGGGGTTAAGAAGAAGATCTTACCTTCCCCAAATCCTATATATTATACATTACATTTTGGTAACCTATTTTATAATAGTACATTTGGGTGAACCCGTGATAGAAAACTCTTTCTTTTATGGTGTTATATCTTGCATGTATTAGCCTTCTTTGATGTGTTTGCATTTACATTTCATATAAAGAAAAAATACAAAAACATTCATTATTTGATGCTTTGTGTTTTCATAGTTTAGTTCATTTGCATTGCATTGGTATATGAGCTTTACTACCTCTAGTCCTACTTATAATATTCCAGTTAGAAGAAGTCATAGCCTCATGAGTTTCTTTGATCCTAAGTCTTCCTCTCCTCTCCTTAGGATCTTGGATGACAATTTGATTACTCATGATTCCTATCCTACTATGGAGCATAACTCTTCTCACTCATCTCATGATGAGGATGATGCTTTAAGAGTTCCTCTTGAACAAGTCCAAAAACTTTCAACTGAACTTGATAGAATGGGAAATTGGCTTACTCAAGAGATCCATAATCAAGACTTTATTCAAGCTATAGATGCTCTTAAGAAAATTTCTTCATGATAGTGATCAAGGTGTTAATCTCTTGCATGATATTACTCATCTTGTGCATTCAAATGTCAAACCTCTAGCTCAAGAAGCTCAAGATTTAGGATTCACTCCTCTTGTCACTAGTGTGGAACCTTCTTCCATTCCTTTACCTAGAATTCCTACTTATACTCCTCTTTTAGTGACTACGTTGGTTCCCTCTCTTCCTATGATTGTTCCACCCGTGTCCCTACCTACTTCAAAACCTTCTTATAGTAATGTTCCTTTTACTTATTCCAATCCTCCTCCAATTGTGGTTCCAAGTGCTCCCCCATTTGTGTCTTCCATTCCTGTTGCTTCATACACTTTACCTAGTGTTTCTAATATTTCTATTCCTCCTACTTCATCTAATGATTCCACAATCATTAGTTTGGCTCAAACTATGTCATCTTTAAAACAATAACTTGTGTCTTTAACTCAATCCAAGTTTAGCATTCCTACATGTGACATGGGCAGTCCTTTATCCCTAGACATTATTCATTCTCTTGTTCCTCAGCAAGCCGATATGCCTTGTCTTGAGAATTACAATGGTAAGGGAGACCCTGTTACTCATGTTAAAATATTCTAAATCCTTTGTAGTTACTATGCTCATGACCATAGGATTTTAGCCAAGTTGTTTGCTAGAACTTTTTGTGATAAGGCCTTGCAATGGTATTGTTCCTTGCCTCCTTATTCTATTGATTCCTTTCCAAAACTTGCTAATGCCTTTATCCAACAATTTCAAAATAATATTGATCGGAAAGTGTCCTTAATTAATTTGATGCATTGTAAACAAAATACTAAAGAAAATTTGACTAAATTTATTGGTAGATTTAAGCATTTGTATGCTCAAATTTCTTATCATGTTCCTAATATTAATATTCAACATATGTTTATTTCAAATTTACAAAAGAATATTAGAGATAGGATTCTTCTTATTGAATTTACCTCTTTTCAACAACTTTGTGCAGTGCTTCGTCATTATCAATTACAAGTGAGTCAATTTGAGAGAAACACTCCAATGGCTCCCGTCCCAATTGATAAGAGTGATGTTGCTTCTAATCCAAACAAGTTTCAAAAACCTAACAACTATGTCAAGATAAATAAGCTAGCAAATGTAGTTGTTGATCAAGTTATTGTTGCATCCAACAATGCCACTTCTGCATCCACCGATTTTCATATGAATCGTACATTTACTCCTCTTTGAATCTTTGTATTCTATTATGAGTGAATTTTTTACTGCTAATATGATTAATTTGCCTCCTATTTGACCTCTTTTACCTACTATGGTGGCATCCAAATCCTTTGATTCCAAAGCCTTTTGTCAATACCATCGTCAGGATGGCCATGATACTGAGAAGTGTTATTCTTTAAAACATAAGGTTCAATATTTAATTGATTTTAATGCTTTATCTATTGATAATTTTGATGGTAGTGGGAACAAATTTGTCTCTCCTCCTAATCAAAACCTCAAAATCTATACAAATCATTTGCCTACACATGATACTAATACCATTGTTTAGCCATCTTCTGTGGATATTGTTTATGATTCAAAGATGGATGATCTTAATCACATTGTTAACCATGTGGAGCATGTTGTTTTTGTCTCAATCTGTAGCTCCACCCCAGCCTCAATCTCAACCTCAACTTCAAGTTCCACCTCAACCTAAGCCTAAACTGAAACCTAAACCTAAACCTCGAAAACAACCTAAGAATAAAAGACTTAGGGAACTCTTGATTACCTTCGAGATTCTGAGACTATTAAAGCTCCCGATGGTCCCCTCTACATTTATGCTAGGATTTCTAAGATACCTACACATGATTGTCTTGTTGATCCTACATCCTTAGTCAATATTATTATTGAAGAAAATCATTTTATGAAGAACTTACAACGTGATTCTTATGATACATCGGATGTGTGGATTCAAACTTGTAATGGTTTTCTTTATCCATCATTTGGTTCTATTAACTTGCCTATTGAACTTTGTGGTAAAGTTGTGGAAACTACCTTTGTTGTTGTTCCTATTTTTGATCAGTTTCAAGTTAAGTTTGGTTTGCCTTGGTTGAATGCCATGCATGTCGTTGCTTCTCATATTCAAAAGTTTCTTAAATTCATTCATGATGAAGAAGTGAAGATGATTAATCATAGTTTATATCAACCTTCTAGGCCCAAGGATTGTGCTACCTTTGACTTCTTTTGGCCTTCATTACCTAATTCATGTCCTTCTCAACCTGATAACCTTTTTTTCTCATATAAATCCTATAAACATTGCAAGATTATTAAGTTAAGCATGCCTCAAATGGATCTTAACCATGGTCTTTTGCATATGCCTTCCGTACCTCCTTTATCCATGGCTTCTAGTTCTATTAATCAAGCTCTTACTATTTCTTTTTAGCCTACTGAGAATCCTATTGATCCTCCTATAGAACCTATGAAGGAACCAGTGGTTTTCCCTCCTAGTTCTGAACATATTTCAAATAAGACTAAACGTAACTGAGCTGCTAATGAACATTGTAAGAAGCATCGAGCTCAAGCTAAGGCTCGTGCCTCTGTTCTTCAAATTTCTTTACCTTCTTTTGACCAGCCTATGCCTGATGTTAATAATGATGTTAAGATGAATGATTACAATGATTCTATTTGTATCTTAGATTCTATTTCGATTAATCTTGATGAAGAAGATACTCTTGATGATACTAATGATGAATATGAGACTATTGACATTGATATTGATTTACCTAATATGCTTTCAACACAATTGATAATTACACCTAGTATCAAACATTATGATTCTCAAGAGGATCCTTGTTTGGAATTGGCTATTATTCCTACTGCGTTGGATATAGTCCCTCTTGCAAGTTTTGCACCTTCCCAAAATGATATAGAACGAGATGGGGAGAGCAGGTGACACGCTTGATTGACTTGTCCTTCATGGTAGCTTTTGGTATGTTTGCCTGTTGTATTGTGCTTCTATCGTAATGTGTTTTCTAAATGTTTGTTAGATTATTTTATACCACCCTTGTTACTTTGTTGGTGCAAGGTGATAAAGGAATTGAACCTGTTGTACTATTCCTCTATATGTATCTCTACTCTTCTATATGTTGTTTTCATGTTATGGTGTACTTGTACTATTGTTCATAAATGTTTTCCTTGTGTAGTCCGCTTGGATTTGTGACTTGGTAGTGCTAAATATTTTTGGTCTCCATGTTGCGGTCCGAAAAGACTATGCTTCGTAACTCTTATGTTTTCTTTCTTCCATTGTGATTGTAGTTCTACTCTCTTTGGGGAATGATGTCAATTCATTTGCAATAATATCATATATAAATATTATCTTATGATCATACTGACCCCACAACAGGTAGATACCTTCTTTGTTCTCTGTATGTTTATGTGGTATTTTCCTTGATTTTTCTTTGATTGAGGGCATCTCGTAATGGAAACATAATCAATGGAGCTGACTATGTTTTCATTCAAGCCATTTCTCATGTTAAAGTGGTAGCAATGAATTTAACACGAGGGCATATGCTCTTCTCACTTTTTTCACACACGCACTTTCAATATATATATATATATATATATATATATATATATATATATATATAAAATTTTCAAGGCTTTTTTCTCCCTTTATGGATTAGTGACTAATCCTTAAAGCATGGATTTTCATCTTATAGGATCTCTTCATCCCTCCAATTTCAATTTTCAAGGTTTGGATCCCTTAAGGTCGGAGGTGTCCTTAAGACTGGATCTCTCTTTTGTTTGGGCTTTTCTCTTTTGGAATAGAATATTCCTAGGAGTGAATCCTTGATGGGTTGACTAGTGAGTAGCCACATTCACTAGGCGGTTCAACTCCATCTTTCCAGTTACATTGTTTCCTTGTGTGGTTCACAATGGGACATAAGTTCTCATTGGGTGAGGTAATCACACCCTCTTCTCTATTTTTCTAGATATGTCTCTCTTATTGTAATCTTAGATTTGAGGAAGACTTGACTCCCTGGGGGCTTAAGGATTCCTTTGTCCCTTTAATTTCAATAAGATTGTCTTTTTCTTTATGAACTCCTTTACCAAGAGTTTGCATCAAGTCCATACTCTTGCTAAAGTGGGGGCTAAATGTAGCATCAAAAATTATATTTAATTTAGGTTAATTTAGGCTTAAGTGGGAATTTAATTATCCTATGTAGGCCTCTCTAGAAGTTTGTGCCCTAGACTAGTATAAAAGGAAGCCTTCTCCTCTCATTTCAATCATCTTTTTCAATCAAGCATCCATCAAATCAAGAAGAAAGCAAGAAGGAGAAGGAAAGCATTCAAGAATTCATTCATCTTCAAGCATTCAAGCATTCAAGATCCAATTCATCAAGGAGATCCATTGGTAGCTATTGAATGATTCAATCTCTATGGAGCCCTCTTGTTGAAGATTTCTCCATCCACATCCATTCAAGTTTCTTCCTATTCCAAGATCCATTCAAGATTGGTGTTGAAGATCTAAAGATAATTGATTTGAGACATCCTACATCCAATTTTACATTTATTTGGAGCATCCATACTTGTGGATTCAAGGATTCGAATCCTCCACAAGGGTTTCAACGTAGGCAAGGTGAATTGTTTCATTTACTTTGTGTATTACAACAATTTCAATTCAATTTCACTTGGTTAATTCCTAAATTGGGGTTTGACCAAGGCAAACCCCTTCGAACAAACAAAACCATTTTTCTTGTAGGAATAGGTGCGGGACAATGAATTACAGTGCAGATATGGATACCCTTTTTGACAAACTTTCAGGATCCATGAACAAAATTTGCGTCGAAGCAGCACAGGTCAAGGTTGACATAAAGGGGTTAAAGTCAACCTTTCTACCTAGGTCAAGGTCAACCTTTCTTAGAAGAGCAAAAACTTTCTAGGTTTTCTCTATCTCTGCATTTCCAGGCTAGATCCGGTTGCAAAATTTCCCGAAACTGAGTACAGACACTAGAATTTAGCATTTTCCAGATCTGTCATATTTTGAGGTTAGTATTTTTCTTCTTTTTAATTAAGATTTCAATACTTCTTTCCATAATAGAATATAAGGTTTTCTCCTTTCTTCATATTCTCCATTGATTAATTTATTTATGCATTGACTATCTTCTCGTGGTTAATCAATTTGGATCTTTCCTTTGGGAATTTGGGGTTAAGAAGAAGATCTTACCTTCCCCCAATCCTATATATTATACATTACATTTTGGTAACCATTTTATAATATTACAGTATCTACTTAGGGGGGTTTTTTGGGTTGTTTGGAGTTTCTATGTTTTTAAATTTTTTTGTTGTTTTTCCATAAATGCCAAAGGGGGAGATTGTTAGACATATTGAGATGTTGTTGGCATTGTTATCATTGATGCCAAAACTCCATACCGATTACTTGGTGGTGTCTATTGGTTGTTGGTAGTGTCAATTGGATGTCTGTGGTTGTTGGTTAGACATCAAGTTTTTAGTTATGCATGCATAACATATTTTGTACATATAATTTTAGTGTATGGTGTCAGGTGTACTTGTTTATACTAATAGAATACATCTTCTAGTACATCAACATGCTTCAGTGGTTGTAGTTTCTATCAGTACTCATTGATTGTTGTAATTACAAAGTTCTTCTAGGTGTTACTACCACCTAGACATTCTTGCAGTTCATCCAAATTTTTGGTATAGTGATCATATATTGTTTTAAATAGGTTTCTTCTAGTCTTATCTATCAATTGGTTCATAAGTTTTATTGTTCAAGTCTTGGACTTGATTGTGGTATTTTGATGGTTCCAGAATTTGTTTTTCTTTCTGTAAATGTGATATGAAGTGTATGTATCCTAAGGACAACCTATATTTAGGTCTTGTGGTAATGTGTTGCAAATATTTCTCAAGAATGACCCAAATTTAGGTTCAGTGGTAGTGTGTTAAATACAAATGTAATTTATTTTGTTTTGTATCTTGGCTGACATATACGACTTCTCTATCAGATGTATATCTAAACAAAGACATATTTTTGTATCTAATGAGAGAGAGTGTGTATGTGTGTATGTATGTATGTATGAATGTATGTATGTATATATGTGTAACGCCCCACCAAGGAACCCAAGAGAGATTAACCTAAAACATGCTACTAAGTTTGGTGAATAATTATTTTTTCTAAAGTTAACATACAAGATAAACATCAGTGCGGAAGCAATTACCATTTACTCACATTAAACCAACAACCAACACAGATTACAAAACTTGAGGGTCCTATGACGTAGAATTACTTAAGAACAAAACATAACTAAAATAACATCAACAAAAGATTCCATAACATAAATATTACAATTACATCTTATAACAATAAATACAATCCTCATGGACATCCATGAAATCTAAATAAACTCACATCCACTACACATGTCGCAGGGTATGTAATACAACAACCGAAAAGAAGCACACATGATATCTCTGAATAACTAATACAATGATACAGGATCACAGAGAAGAAGAAGAAGAACACAACTCCATCAATGAAGATCAAGAAGGAACAACTACCACAGGGATCATCCAGCACTGGTACACAAACATTGGAATCTCAAATGGTAAAAGAATCACTAGCACCCGACCTTGTGAACCTAAAAGGTCCACTCCCACCATGCTGAGGAGATAACAAAAGATCCCACTCGGATAACCAATACAAAAGAAAGGTAAAACCACTAAGAAAGGAGATCCTGAAAGCTCTCTAACTCAAGGTAAACAAGAGATAGTGATAGGTAAGACTCACTAATCTAGAGGCAACTGACACATGTAGAATTACTATGGAGGAGACTTAGGCTACATACTATGGGAGTGTCATCACATGAAAAACTACTTGAGTTACCCTGGATTGGTCTCTCTAGACCCCAGACACTCAAGCGTCTATTAGGTTGAGTTTCCCTAGACTAGCCACTCTAGACCCCGAACCCTCGACAAGACCCATGTGGAACCACAATACCCTCTCATGAAGATGAGGAATTCTAATCATACCTACTCTCTATGTATCATCCCATTCCATCCTTAGCCTATACAAGCACTCAAGGCATGGGTGAGGCATCAATGATCAATCTTGTATTTAATGTTATTCCCAAGTTTTATTATTAGGTTATCACTTATTAATCAACTTACGATAGGTTACCTTGGTACTGGCCCCTTTTGAGCCCCAGACCCCTATTGTAAGCCACTCCCCTAAGATGCACCTATTTAACCTCTCCCAGGCTCACAAATCTCACATAGATCAAATCAGGTATACAACCAGGTAATCCCATATCCAGTTTCACACACAAGAAATGAAAATGATTACAAAGATACCATAAACAGAATACAAAGCAACATGAGTCCATATGGTCAAATCAAGGTATAATTAGAATATACACACACATCAAAACATAATTCTGAAGACATATCCAACTGACTCATACCTCGACCTCTGTTTTCCCCCTAGGCCTTCTAGTATCCCGATATCATAATATGCACAAGAAGACACTTCAAGAACAAAGAATACAACACTCACATCATAAAGAACTGAAAGATAATCCGTAAGCATTTAAATTTCATATTTATCATAATTGAATCCATGTATAGAATTACATAAATCTGTTAACATAATGTTGCAACAAAGCCTTGATGAAAGAATATTCCCTATATACGTTCTATGAATTCAATAGAATATAAACGCCCAATTTTAGTATAAATATATCACATGTCATATTCATAATGTCAAAATGAACATAAATACATATACCATTACCCACTTACTAAATACAAATTTATATAATAGAAGTCTTTTAACTAAATGTTAATTGCTTGCAACTAATATTTAATTTGAATCTATTAAACAAAAATTAAAGTAAGATTTGGTTTAATTAAAACATAAATTTGATTAAACCAAAATCAATAATCGAAGTTATCTAACCTAAACCAAACTAATAAACAATTTAGTTAAACTAAGTTATTTAAACAAATTAAATTAACTAAGTTAATAAATAAAATTAATTAAACTAATTTAATAAATGAAATTAAAAATTAAATTAAATTAATAATATAAATTTAAACTAAATTACATAACAAAATATAATAAATAAAAATTAAAAATAATTTAAACCATATATTTGGGGAGGGGGACACCCCCTGTCGGCCTCCTAATCCGGCGGCCTCCCCTTGGGAGTAACCGTCAGTGGCTGCCGTGTGGGCCCCCTTTGGGGGTTGCCGCCGATAGGCCTGTCGTGCGGCCTCCCCCAGGTAGGTCGTTGGTAGGTACCTGCAGCAACCAAGGGGTGGGGGGGTGGTGGCCCCTGCCCCTCTTATTAAAAATTATATTTTTTTAATTTCTATCTTTTTAAAATTAATTTTTTTTAAAAAAAAACCATGCATTTTTATTAAACAAACATATATTTTATGTATGTATGTATGTGAGAAACGACGATCTGAAGGTGATATAGAGTGAGTCTATTTTGGTGTATATCTAGAGAGGTATATAAGAAAATGATAATTAAGTGAAGATTTGTTGTGGTATAGAGAGAAGGTCTTAAATAATGTATTGTAGAGGTTTGGTATATGTTGGAAGAAGATTTGTACTGAATCTGTTGGTGATGGTGATTACTGTGCTTTCAATTGGAACTGTTTCATGCATAGGCATATGCAATTATATCAATTCACATTTTGTTAGTAAAACATTTTGTAATACATTTTTTTTTATAAGGGTAGATAGACCAACCAATAGTGATCCAATCCGTAGTAAATAAATTGACAGTGAGCCCTTGTAAAAATCACCTTAAAGTGTCACCTTAACCGATGTTCATTTCCTAAGAATTAGCTTCTCCGTGGTTTTTCCTAGTTTAAGTTTCCATGTAAATTTTGGTGTTCATTGTGTTGATGGTTTATGTGCTTTCATGTTTATATTTGTTATAAGTTTATGATTGGTTTTGTGATTGTAGGTTTAAGTATTCAGAGGTTCAATAAAAATTCAAGAAATTATTTGTAAATAATTGATTCACCCCCCTCTCAATTATTTGGCTTGTTCAACACGTAGTTCATACAATTTTGGAGAATTATCTTATGACATGAACATTAATATAATATCAACATTAACACATGACTAGGCATATTGTGTGTTTGTTTGACATGTCTTTTTATATTATTAAAACATTGAATTAAATCTAAAGGCTCAATAAAGATAATATCCTCACTTTGCAAGCTCCTAAATGTGTTCGTTAGGATTACTAGTCTTATTTGCAGGTTCAAATGGTAAGATGATTAAAAATAACTCAACTTATTGCACCTACCCTTTTCCCTTTCCCCTAATTTATTTTCATTTGTAGAGTTATTGTTTTATTCTTATTTTAAAGAAATGTCAAACACCACTCATTGGAATTGTTTGTGCTTTTACAAGTTTCTAAATATAGTGCTTGTTGTGAGGAGTATGCATGGAATTGCCATCCTTATTTGTATCTTTTTATGAGCATAACTATTAAATTTTATGTTGGTTATTTGTTTTACTTTAACTTTCATCTTCGTGGTGATTCACATGTACATTGATATTTGTATTAGTTGGCACAGAAGTTAAAGTTGGGGTAAAATGTAATGGTGGAAAAAATACACTTGACACTTTTATGTGTTATTTCATACTCAACTCAACCCATTTTATTTGAATGCAATGCCTCATTATAAGTGACTTATATTTTTCTATAAAAGTTAGAAAATCACTTGAGCTTCAGTTGTTTTTGACCTCACACATCACAAGGTTCTAGACTTGATCTATAATTTATTGATTCATTATCTTATGTCAATCTATAAACCTAAAAATATACCTAGTTCAAATTTATGGGCACAAATGTTTGACTCAAAATTTCAATTTTGAATTTTAAAATGGGCCAAAACCAACACCTTCTTACTAGTTGCCATGCTTTGACTTAAACATGAAATGCTCACATTTTAACATTACAGTGTTACATAAAAGAATAAACAATACATTATGATTATATAGTTACATTTTATATAGTTTTGGAGAGTTATGTTATGACATTAACATTAACATAATATCAACTTGTATAATCATGATGTCCACTCTCATGCTGCTCCATCCATTCTTGTAATGACTATTTTAGATTCTTGCTCAACATTTTTGAATATGTTCCTACTTGCGAAGGATCTTCTCAAACTTGTTGTGGGGTCTGAGAATATTGTGGCTCTAGCTAGAGGTGGTGTGCTAGGCACCACATAGCGGGGTTCTACTCCTCTCCCTAGTGTTGCAAGGGTTTTGATATCTATGGAGGGAGTACTTGGTTTTGGCATTGGTAATGTGGTGACACTTGTTGGGCCAAGTGCCTCTGCACCTATAAACTCTTTGAGATAACTTGGGTCTTTTAAGCCTCTTGTTGATGGGAAAACCTTTGCTAGGGTTGCCAAATCTGTTGTCACTACTCCTCCCAAGGAAAAATCTCAATCTCTAGCTTGTGAAAAGACCTCCCCTGTGGTGGCCTATAGCCTTGATGTGGTGGATAATGTGGATTGCTAACAACATTGTTGGTTGATTTGTAGTTTTTTTGGTTTTTGTCATTCTCTATGAAACCTACATTGTTAGATGACAAATTCTCGAAGACCCTTGGTTTCAAGCAACATTGAGCCTTTCCCTTATGCTAAGGGATTTTTTATTACTATTCTTCCTTCTTTAGAGGAACAAGATTTGGTGATGAGAAAGTTATGGGCTTGGAGGAATCACTCTCTTTCAACCAAACCTTGGACAATCTCTTTCAACCCTCTAACTAAACCACCCAGTGTGTGTCTGGTACAGGCTCATCTTCCAAAGCTTCCCATTTACTTTTGGAAGCATTCTTGTTTTGAGACCATTGACAAATCTATTAGTTGTTTTTTAAAGGTGGATAATACCATGGTCATCATGGGTCTCTCTACCTTTATACGTATTTTGATTGACATTGATATCTCCACACCTCTTTTAGGAGGTGTAGGTCTCATGGTTGGAGATAGACCATGGACTTAATCGGTGGATAATGAGGGTCTCCCATTTTGAGGTTGTCGATGCTTCTCTATTGGTCACCTAATAATAAATTTTTTACTCTCATAATGTAAAGGCACAGTCACTTGGTATAAGGACACTAATGATGACCATTTGACCATCTTGGTTTTTTATTCTTCCTTTGACGATGAATCACAAGCTGATGATGACTCTCATTTGGTGATGCTCCTATTATAGATCTGGCCTCCTTAGTCCCCATGGATCCTACTCCTCCTTTTTTTTTTGGTGTGCTCCCATTTGGTTGCATGGATCCTTCTCCTTTTTTTGCTCTTGCTCTACTCCAATATTTAGATAATGATGTGCAACCTTCTTAGCACTTTGCCACTTGCATTGATAGTCTCTCAAAAGGGTTTCACCACTTGATCCCCCTTGTGGTGGGGATCCTGCTGACAATATTGATTGGAAAATTATTTGATGATGAAGGAAGAATAATTCTTTAGTCTCTCATTCTTCTTCCCACATTGTGGGTGCTTTGTCTACCCTTCCTTGATATGAGCTACTATTTTTTCTACTAGTGTGTTGTTTATACTCTATCCTTATAATAACCAACACCTTTTATGTTAGTATGCTATCAATCTCTATTGAATCCTATAGGATTTGGTTGTGTAAGGAACAATACCCTTGTTTTGCTACTATTTTAATTAAAAAAACATAATATCAATTGTAGACATGTAAAAATGGCCTATTGCTCTAACATGATGACATTACTAACATTCCTCCTAAATTGTTAAATAATCTTTATTGTTTAAACAATATGCATCATTATACCATATTATAAAATCAAAATCGTCATTTCTCCTTAATTCTACAACTAAGTGATTTTAATTAATTACCTTAATTATTAATCGTCCAATCAATATTTCATTAATTATTCATCTCTAAAGTAATTAAATAATTAAACAGTATTTAATTATTACTTATGTCATTTAATTAATTAAATAACCAAATTTAATTAATGCTCCCTTCCAAATTTTTTTATTTCTATAATAATTAAATTAAATTCTATCTCATGATTAAATATGTGATATTTACAATCGACAAATGTGATATATTGGTTTGATGTAAATTGTGGTGTTTTTATAGGGGAGATGCACAGTTAATTAGTGTAAAGGGTAAAAATAAGTGTTGGATCTATCTTTATCCTTTACAAAATATATTTTTATATCTATGTGAGGATGGAGGAAATATAGGATCTATCCCTAATCCAAATTCCCAAAAGGAGAGATCCAAATTGATTAATCACAAAGAAGTGATCAATACACAAATGAATCAAACTATGTAGAATATGAAGGAGAAGATCTTATAATTTGCTATGAAAAGTATATTCTTGAAATATTAAATGAATAGAAGATAAATACTAACCTCAAAATAGGGTAAATTTGGAAAAGACTATTTTATGATGTTTGTGCATAGTTTCGAGAACTTTTGCAACCTGCTCTAGACTGGAAATGTCGAGACAAAGAAAACCCATAAAAATTTTTCAATTATGAGGGAGGTCGACCTTGACCCAGATAGTGGGGCACAATCTTACCCCCCACTAAAGGTCAACCTTAACCTAAAATAACTCCGACAGAAATTCTATTCCTAGATCCTAGAAGTTCACCGAAAAGTGTATCCAGATCTGAACTGCAATTCGTTGTCCTGTACCTGTACTTGCAAGAAAAATGCTTTTTGTTTTTTGGATGGGGGGTTTGCCTTGGTAAAACCCTAGTTTGGAATCAACCTTGAAATTTAATTGAAATTGCAATATATAAACAAAGTAAATGGAACTATTCACCTTTCTTATGTTGAAATCCTTATGGAAGATTCGAATCCTTGAATCCACAAGTAGGTATGCTCCAAATGGATGTAGAATTGTATGTAGGATGTCTCAAATCAATGGAATTAGATCTTCAACACCAATCTTGAATCGATCTTGGATTAGGAAGAGGCTTGGATGGACATGGTGTTAGGAATAGTCCCAAGAGATAACTGAGAGGGGGGGGGGGGGTGAATCAGTTATCTACAAGATTCAATTCTTTATCTAATTAAGTATACTTAAACATAAATCATAAACACAATGAAATAACATATGAACATAACACCAATATTTTGGTTATAGGGAAACCCAAATAGGTAAAAACCCCGGTGGGACTTGATACCCACTGATATTCTGTACTAGTGTATAATGATCCTTGTTAGAAGATCCTTTACCCTATTAGGAGTAGCTTTACAATATATTAAGTATAGTAGACCTGGTCAAGGGTCAAACCCTGTTAGGAGTCTTTTACAATTGTCCCTGTTAGGGGAGAGGATGCACTGTCCGAGAGCTCACTGCTCAAATGGGCGAAGGTTACAACCTTTTGAATAATAAATACACACTATATCTGGATCTTGGTGAACTACGCTTTGACCTACTATCTGGATCAGTTCCAATGAATAGCACAAGTACTTTACTTGGTCACATAGACCTTCTTCTGATGGCTCAACATTTCGCACACTTTTCTCTTCTCTTCTTAATCAACTCTGAACCACACTTCAGCAATCACAAATAAATGCCTATAAATATCTTTCCTCCAAATGATATAATCAAGTCAACCTATTAGAACCACCTTGAAATAATATTAGAGAAACCATAACAAACTCCAATAAACATTATGTTAGCTCTACTATGCACGCAACACATTCTGGGACATGTTCAATAAGATAATCGTAGACGCACGCTACACACTGTTGGGTCTACCAAAACAACTGGAACTTTTGTTGTAGGCTAAATTAACTCATGCACTCTTAACCGAACATCAATAACACTTCTCCAAGCTTAAATCCAAGAACACATACCCTAAAGATAGGTGCAACTCAAGAACCAATAAAATCTATGTCGACTCTCCTAAACAAACACAGGAAACTGCTGCTGGTGAATAACGACTGCATAACTTCACTTCTGCTCATCAACATACTATGTGTCCATAACTAAGACATCACTAACATGTCTTCAACATATATCCAAGCACACAAGGCTCCATGATAACTGTACGGACAACCATACATAGAATATTGTCTGTTACTCTGTCAAGAACACTGCTGACACCAGCTGCTACATAACTGTTTGTACTAATAGTTAACCTCTACGCCCATGATATCATGCTAATATCATGTCCATGCTACATATACTAAAAGCTTACTACATAAGACTTCTACGCATGCTACTTTCCATATGTTATCATCAATGACAAACATACAGTCAGTACTAGCCTGCTGGCAAATCTCCAACGCATGGATGGAGAAATCTTCAACAAGAGGGCTCCATAGAGCTTGAATCCTTCAATGGATACTAATGGATCTCCTTGATGAATTGGATCTTGAATGATTGAAGATGGATGAATGCTTGAATTATTTCTTTCTTCTTCTTGCTTACTTGATTTCGCTTGAGAGCTAGATGTCTTGATCATGAAATTGCTTGGTCATGAAAAGCGGATGTAAAAATGAGAGAGGAAGGCTTCCTTATATAGTGATCTAGGGCACAAACTTCTAGAGAGGTCGACACTGGAGAATTAAATCCCAATAAATTTTAACCCCTAGAAATGGACCTAGATTAAATGCAATTTAAGATTTTACCATTTTGAAATCCGAAACAGCCGACCCGGAAGTGGGAAAATAAAACTTTCCGAAGCCTGATATCTTGAAACCTCTGAAACTTGAAAATTGGACCCAGGGTTAGGGTCAAGGTCAACTCTAACCTAGGCTAGGGTTGAGGTCAACCTTGACCCAGGAGGTCGACCTTGGCCCTGAGGTTTTAGATCTCAAATTCTTAGGACCAGGTGCCAAAAAAAGGCTGGAAATAGGTGGAGAGAGAAGCAGAATAGGGGAAAAAGCCAAATCCATGCAAAGATCTATTCAAAGCACTTGACATGACCCCAGACCACTTACTCGGAAGGCTAAATGTTCTTAACATGGAAGTTCTTCCATTTTAAGATGATACATTAAGCCCCCACTTTAGCAAGAGTATGGACTCGATGCAAACTCTTGGTAAAGGAGATCATAATGAAAAGATAATCTTATTGAAATCAAAGCAACAAAGAAATCCTCAAGCCCCCAAGGACTCAAGTCTTCATCAAATCCAAGATCACAATAAGAGAGACATCTCTAGAAAAGAGAGAGAAGAGGGTGTGATTATCTCGTCAAATGAGAACTTATGTCCCATTATGAACCACACAAGGAAACAATGCAACTGGAAAGACGGAATTGAACCGCCTAGTGAATGTGGCTACTCACTAGTCAACCCATCAAGGATTCACCCTCAGAAATATTCTATTCCATGAGAGTAAAACCAAAACAAAAGAGATCCAATCTTAAGGACACCTTCAACCTTAAGGGATCAAAATTTGAAACTGGAGGGATCAAGAGATCCTAAATAAAAATCCATGCTTTAAGGATTAGTCACTAATCCATAAAGGGAGAAAAGTATTTTGAAAAATAATATATGCATATCGAAAAGTCTGTGCGTGAAATAGGTGAGCAGAGTGTATGCCCCCACATTAAAGTAATTGATAACACTTTAACAGGAGCAATGGCTTTAATGGAAACATAAACAACTCCACTGATTATGTTTCCAGTACAAGATGCCCCCAAATGAAGACAAATCAAGGGAAATACCACATAAACATACAAAGAACACATAAGGGATCTACCTATCGTGGGGCTAGTATGATCATAAGATAATATATATATGATATAATTGCAAATGAATTGACATCATTCCCCCAAAAAAGTAGAACTACAATCACAATGGAGGAAAGATCACATAAGAGATACGAAGAAGAATCTTTTCAGACCATGACATGGAGACCGAAAAGAAATAGTGCTACCAAGTCACGAATCCAAGAAGACTACACAAGGAAACATTTACGAACAATATCATAGGTACAACATAACATGAAACAACATATGGAAGAATAGAGATACATATAGAGGAATTTTACAATAGGTTCGATTCCTTTATCACCATGTACCGACAAAGTAACAAGGGTCGTATAAAAGAATCTAACAACATTTAGCAAACACATTACGGGAGAAGCATAGTACGACAAGCAAACACACAACAAAGCCAACATGAAGGATAAGCCCATCAAGCGTGCCACCTACTCTCCCCATCTTGTTTTATATCATTTAGGGAAGGTGGGTAACTCGCAAGAGGGACTATATCCAACATAGTAGGAATGATAGCCAGTTCCAAACAAGGATCCTCTTGAGAATCACAATGTTCGATACTAGGTGTAAGTGTCAATTGTGATGAAAGCATATTAGGTAAATCAATGTCAATGTCAATAGTCTCATATTCATCATTAACATCATCAAGAGTATCTTCTTCATCCAGATTAATCAAAATAGGATCTAAGATATGAATAGGATCATCATAATCTTGCATTTTAACATCATTATTAGAAACAACTTCTTCTAACACATCATGAATAGGCTTATGAAAAAGAAGGTAAAGAATTTTGAAGAACAAAATTATGAGCTTTAGCTTGAGCACGACGCTTCTTACGAAATTCATTAGTAGATTGATTATGTTTTGTCTTACTTGAAATATGTTGAGAACTAGGAGGAACAACTACCAGATCCTTCACAGATTCTATAGGAGGACTAGTAGGATTCACAATAGACTGAAAAGCAATAGTAGGAGCTTGATTAATAGAACTCGAAGCCATAGATAAAGGACGTATGGAAGGTGTAGGCAAAAGACCACGATTAAGATCCATAGGAGGTATGATTAATTTGAGAATCTTACAATGTTTATAGGCTTGATATGAGCGGAAAAGATTATCAGGTCAAGAAGGACATGAATTAGGTAATGAAGGCCAAAAGAAGTCAAGGGTAGCACAATCCCCGAGCCTAGAAGGTTGATATAAACTATGGTTAATCATCTTCACTTCTTCATCATGAATGAATTTAAGGTATTTATGGATAGGTGAAGCAACAACATGCATGGCATTCAACCAAGGTGAACTAAGTTTAACTTGAAACTGATCAGAAGTAGGAACAACAACAAAGGTAGTGTTCACAATTTTATCACAAAGTTCAACTGGTAAGTTAATAGAACCAAATGATGGATACAAAAAACCATTACAAGTTTGAATCCACACATCAGATGTATCATAAGAATTGTGTTGCAATTTTTTCATAAAATGATTTTCTTCAGTAATAATATTGACTAAGGATGTAGGATCAACAAGACAACCACGAGTAGGTATCTAAGAAATCCTAGCATAAATATAAAGGGGACCATTAGGAGCCTTAATAGTCTCTGAATCATCAAAGGTAATCAAAAGTTCCCAAGGTCTTTTATTCTTAGGTTGTTGTCGAGGTTTAGGTTGAGTTTTCAATTTAGGCTATGGTTTTGGTATAGGTTGAGAGTGAACTTGAGATTGAAGTTGAGGTTGAGGCTGAGGTAGAGATATAGATTGAACAACATGCTCCATTTGATTGACAATGTGATTAAGATCATCCATCTTTGAATCATAAACAATATACATAGAAGATGGCTGAGCAATGGTATTAGTATCATGTGTAGGTAAAGGATTTGTATAGATTTGAAGATTTTGATTAGGAGGAGAGATAGATTTGTTCCCACTACCATCAAGATTATAAATAGATAAGGCATTAGAATTGATTAAGTCTTGAACCTTATGTTTTAAAGAATAACATTTCTCAGTATCATGACCATTCTGATGATGATATTGACAAAAAGCTTTAAGATCAAAGGATTTAGATGCAATCATTGCAGGTAAAAGAGGTCGAATAGGAGGTAAAGTAATCATATTAGCAGTTAACAACCTATTCATAATAGAATGTAAAGATTCAGAAAGAGGAGTAAATGTACAATTTAATCGAAAAGTGGTGGATGCAGATGTGGCATTGCGAGATGCAACAACAACTTGATCAACAACTACATTTTATTGTTTGTTTATCTTAACATAGTTGTTGAATTTTTGAAATTTGTTTGGATTATGAGCAACATCACTCTTATCAACTGGAACAAGGGCCATAGGAGTGTTGCTCTCAAATTGACTCACTTGTAATTGATAATGATGAAGTGTTGCACAAAGTTGTTGAAAAGAGGTAAATTCAGTAAGCAAAATCTTATCTCTAATATCCTTTTGCAAATTTGAAATAAACATACATTGAATATCAATATCAGGAACATGATAGGAAATCTCAGCATGCAAATGCTTAATTCTACCAATAAATTCAGTCAATTTTTCCTTAGCACTTTGTTTACAATGCATCAAATCAGTCAAAGACACTTGCAGACCAATGTTATTTTGAAATTGTTGAATAAAAGCATTAGACAGTTTTGGAAAAGATTCAATAGAATAAGGATGCAAGGAACAATACCATTGTAAGGCCTTGTAATGAAAAGTTCTAGCAAACAACTTGGCTAAAATCCTATGATCATGAGCATAATCACTACAAAGGATTTGAAATGTTTTAACATGGTGAACATGGTCTCCCTTACCATTATAATTCTCAAGATGAGGCATATCAACTTGTTGAGGAACAGGAGTACGAATGATGTCTAGGGATAAAGGACTTCCCATGTCACATGTAGGAATGCTAAACTTGTTTTGAGTCAAGGATGCAAGTTTTTTGTTGTAAAGATGACATAGTTTGAGCCAAACTGATGATTGTTGAATCATTATAGGAAATAGGAGGAATAGCAACATTAGAAACACTAGGTAAAGTGTATGAAGCTGTAGGAATGGAAGACACAACTGGAGGAACACTTGGAGCTAAAATTGGAAGAGGATTGGAATAAGTAAAAGGAACATTATGGTAAGAAGGTTGTGATGTAGGAAGGGACACAAGAGGAACACTCATAGGAATAGAGGGAACCGTCATAGTCACCAAAGAAGGAGTATAAGTAGGAATACTAGATAAAGGAACAAAAGAAGGTTCAACACTAGTAACTAGAGGAATCAATCCTAACTCTTTAGCTTCTTGAGCTAAAGGGTTTAACATTTGAATGCACAAGATGAGTAATACCACGCAAGAGATTAACACCTTGATCACTATCACAAAGAACTTTCTTAAGAGCCTCGATAGCTTAAATAGAATCTTGATTATGATTTTCTTGAATAAGACAATTAACCATTTTATCAAGTTCAGTTGAAAGCTTTTGGACTTGTTCAAGAGGAACTCTTAAAGAATCATCCTCATCATGAGATGAGTGAGAAGAGTTCTGCTCCATAATAGGATTGGAATCATGAATAATCAAATTGTCATATGGGATCCTAAGGAAAGGAGAGGAAGATTCAGGATCAAAGGCACCCATGAGTCTACGACTTCTTCTAACTAGAATATTATAAGTAGGACTAGAGGTAGTAAAGCTCATATACCAATGCAATGCAAAGGAACTAAACTAGGAAAACATAAAACATGAACAAATGAATATTTTTGTATTTTAAAGAGATTTTGTAATTTTTTTGTATTTTTTGAAATAGAAATGCAACAAATCTAATTTTATGAGCATGCAAGATTTAACATAAAAGGAAAATCTAACACCAAAAAGATATAAAGGGAAATCTAACACCACAAACACAATAGGGCATCTAATTCCACAAAATAAAAGTGGGTAAGCGTGTCGGGTTCACCAAAATGTAAAGGGTAAAAATAAGTGTTGGATCTATCTTTATCCTTTAAAAAATATATTGTTATATCTATGTGAGGATGGGGAAATATAAGATCTATCCCTAATCCAAATTCCCAAAAGGAGAGATCCAAATTGATAATCACAAAGAAGTGATCAATACACAAATGAATCAAACTATGGAGAATATGAAGAAAGGAGAAGATCTTATAATTTTCTATGAAAAGTATATTCTTGAAATCTTAAATGAATAGAAGATAAATACTAACCTCAAAATAGGGTAAATCTGGAAAAGACTATTTTCTGATGTCTGTGCATAGTTTCGGGAAATTTTGCAACTTGCTCTGGACTAGAAATGCCGAGACAAAGAAAACCCATAAAAAAATTTCAATTCTGAGGGAGGTCAACCTTGACCCAAATAGCGGGGCACAATCTTACCCCCTCATTGAAGGTCAACCTTGACTTGAAACAGCTCTGACAAAAATTCTATACACAGATCTCAAAAGTTTGCCGAAAAGGGTACCTAGATCTGAACTGCAATTCGTTGTCCTGTACCTATACTTGCAAGAAAAATGGTTTTTGTTGTTTGGATGGGGGGTTTGCCTTGGTCAAACCCCAGTTTGAAATCAACCTTTAAATGTAATTGAAACTGTAATATATAAACAAAGTAAATGGAACTATTTACCGTGATTATGTTGAAATCCTTGAATCCACAAGTAGGGATGCTCCAAATGAATGTAGAATTGTATGTAGGATGTCTCAAATCAATGGCATTAGATCTTCAACACCAATCTTGAATGGATCTTGGATTAGGAAGAGGCTTGGATGGACATGGATGGAGAAATCTTCAACAAGAGGGCTCCATAGAGCTTGAATCCTTCAATGACTACTAATGGATCTCCTTAATGAATTGGATCTTGAATGCTTGAAGATGGATGAATGCTTGAATGCTTTCTTTCTCCTTCTTGCTTGCTTGATTTTGCTTGAGAGCCAAATGTCTTGATCATGAGATTGCTTGGTCATGAAAAGTGGATGTGAAAATGAGAGAGGAAGGCTTCCTTTTATAGTGATCTAGGGCATAAACTTCTAGAGAGGCCGACATTGGAGAATTAAATCCCAATTAACCTTAACCCCTAGAAATGGACCTATATTAAATGCAATTTAAGAGTTTACTATTTCAAAATTTGAAACAGCCAACCCGAAAGCGGGAAAATAAAACTTTTCGAAGCCCGATATCCTGAAACCTATGGAACTTAAAAATTGGACCCAGGGTTAGGGTCAAGGTCGACTCTGCCCTAGGTCAGGGTCGAGGTTGACCTTGACCCTGAGGTCTCAGATCTCAAATTCTCAGGACTAGGTGCTAGAAAAAGACTGAAAATAGGTGGAGAGAGAAGCATAACAGGGGGAAAAAGCCAGATCCATGCAAAAACCTATTAAAGGTGCTTGACATGACCCCATACCACTTACTCAGAGGGATAAACATTCTTAACATGGAAGTGCTTCCATTTTAAGACGATACAATTAGTAAGTAATGGATAGGGTTAGGTAAGGTGTTGGACCTTAGACACCTTGGGTTGTAATGTTGTAAGTTTGACACGATGATGTTTTGGGCTATGGATGAAGGCCTTTATAAAGTGCTATAATTTTTTATATATATCAATAAAATATAATTATTATCGACCAAAAACTAATAATATGATATTTATTTAATTAAACTAATCAGTCCTCTCTCATGATTAAATACATTATAAATATTTAATTACGAGTAACAATTCCTCTCATAAATAAATAAGTGATTGTTTATTTATATAATATCTCCACATGTGCAAATAAATAATATTTTATTTATTTAAATCATAATTATCCTTTATCCTCCTAAATCCTAACTCACACTCACTTTGAGTTAGCTTTTCAATCACAACTCTTCAATCCACATTGTTAATTCCTCCCTCAACAATTAGTTAACTCTTCCATCAATTCAGTATTCTAATCTATGCAATCAATTAACTCACTGGTCTATTATGTTATCTCACCAGTCTATTCAAGTCATCTATCCAATCTATTTGCTGACAAATCAATCAATCCCCCAATCAGTGGAGTCAAGCATAGTTGAACTCCCACTCACTTTGAGTTCAACTCCTCAATCACAGTCAATCAACCCTTCAATCATGCATTCTTGATTGAAACCCCTAAAATATTATAAATAGAGAGTTAAACCACTTATTAAAAAAACCACAATTGCTTTGAATTCTTATGTTGACACGATCTTGAGCTCAATTATGAGAACCCAAATTGCATGAGAAAGAGAACACCAATAAAAGATTTTATGGTTTGCATATTCATGTTTTAGATTGATTTAATAATGATTGATTGATCATGCTTATTATTTGTCTTACATCCTTTCTTGATATCTATGATACCAAAGATGAGAAGTTGATCCCATATAAAGAATTAACAGAAGACATCAAAGTACACTTTAAGTAGATAACATTCGAGTAAATTCCAAGGATCATAAATAGGACAACAAATGCTATGACCATTGTAGGCTCTATGTTGGACATGCCTCCTAAGGTGACATAATGCAAATTCATGGTTGAACAACTTATGGTCCCTATTTTTGAAGTTCCAAAGTCTGAGGCTGTGTGTGAAATTGTTGGTCCCAATTCCCCTTGGTACCTAGACGTTTATGACTATCTCACTAGCCAAATCATCCCTCTAGAACTATCCCACAACTAAAAGAAGACCTTAATAAGGAAAGCCTCCCATTACACTATCATTGCCAATACACTCTACAAAGGAAGTCTAGATGGTACACTCTTACAATGTCTCAACTTAGAAGAATCACAATCAATAATATTAGAAGCACACGAGGGCATTTGTGGTGCCCACTCTAGTGGCTTGACCTTAGTAAAGAAACTTTTCAGAATTGGGTATTATTGGCCCACTATGGAAAAAGATGTCTTCTCATTTGTTCAAAAATGTAAAAAGTGTCAGATTCACGGGAACTTCATTCATGTGCCAGCTCAGGAGTTGCAACCACTTACTTCATCATGGCCTTTTTCACAGTGGGGGTTTGACCTCGTTGGCAAGATCCACCCATTATCCTTCGATGGTCATAAGTACATAATCACAAGCAATGAGTATTTTATGAACTAGGTCAAAGCAATTCCAATTACCTATACTACCAACAAACAAATTTCCAAGTTCCTCTTAAACTATATCATAAGATGATATAGGGTTCCACAAACCATTATCATCGATCATGGTTCCCCCTTTAAGAGTAAACAAATGAAAGAGATTTGTGCCAAATTCCACATTTATCATAGATATTCTTCACACTACTTCCCCCAAAGTAACATCCATGTTGAGGCTACAAATAAAACAATCATAAAAATCTTGAAAAATATGGTCAGTGAAGCTGGTTGGGATTGACACCTCTAACTCAACCCCACCTTATGGGCATACCACACTAGTTTCTGTACCTCTATAGGAGTCACTCCATATTCACTAGTGTATGGTACCGAAGCTATCTTGCCAATAGAGGTTGAGCTCTAATCACTGCAAGTATACCTTTAACACATCATTTCAAAGGAGGAATACTGAGTATCACGACTACAAGAGCTAGAGTTTCTAGATGAAAAAAGACAAAGTGCACTAACACACTTGCAAGCATATCAACACTTTCTCAGGAGAAGTTTCAATATGAAGGTCATACCACTATCTTTTGAAGTGGGCGACTTGGTTCTAATGGAAAATTAGAAAAACCAAGCTAAATGAGAAAAACTAAGAAAGTTTGAAGCAAACTGGTTGGGTCCCTACATCATCACAATAATATATGGGTTTAGATGATATCGGATATCCACATAGGAGGGAGAGCCTCTACTAGAATCCATTAATAGCTTACATTTGTGCAAGTTATATACATAGCTCTTAGAGTAGTCCCAAATTCAAAAAGTCAAAAATACAAAAAAGCAAAAAAGGTTACCTTGGCGAAAACTTGGCAATCAGACATCTTTGGTGATACAAAAATAAAAATGCAGGACAAATAAATCTATCATATGGTGAAAACCACTTTGGTGGTGCCTTGGGAAAGTACCACGGTGAAAATCACACAATCCAACGCCATGTGTAGAGATCATGCTCCACCATCTATCATTTCTCCAACCTGATATCACATGTCATTCTGTTGCATTCCCCTCAATATAATCAGTGGTCATCACCATCATGGCTTGAAATTTGTCAATTATCTTTGTCTTAGCACATCTTTCATATTTTGCATTAAGTCAATCCATCATGGCCATTCTGCAATAAGATGCCTATTCTATCATGATTGGGGGCACTCTAATGTTGTGATTCATCAAGTCCTTAAAAAATTACCAAAAACATTGCAAAAATTTCTAAAAAAATACTAAAAACATTACAAAAATCCCTTAAAAATTGAAAAGAGTCCTTCAAAACAACAAAAACATTACAAAACCATGCTATAAAACTCTAATTTTTTTGGCAAAAGACCTTCAAAAAGTTCAAAAACATCAAAAAAATATGAAACATTCATTATAGGGCGACCATGTTTGGGGTGTCTGTGATAAGGGCCTTCACTTGTGTGATATACCACACTTACCTCGAGTCCAAACATATGAACCCTATGATGGACCAAAAATATTTGCAAAAATTTCAAAAAAATGTCGAACACAACCAAACAAATAAAAAAATCAACAAAAATCATGCAATAAACCTCCTTTGTACATAACCAATTTTTTCACATTTCAAAAAATAGGCATTGAACGAGGACATACAACATATACATGAGCTTAAGCAAAACCAAGTCAAAATAGTCAAAACTAGTCAACAAGTTCTCAGCTATACTACCCAAACTATCTTATCTATTAATCAGTCTCACAACAAAGTATTTTGTCAAAAATCATGTTGTCTTAGACAAGGTAAGGAACACTTGAAATCAAATGAAGTAGTCTTAAACAAGGTACCTTCTTTTTGAAATCAGACGACATCATCAATATGTCAAAGTTCAATGTCCAAACTACTGCAAATACACAAACACATAATCAAGATGCAACTTGTTGAGTCAAGTTAGTCTTATTATGTCTTGATTTTCGCAAGTCGTGTTCTTATGCATCTCCAGGATGTCCACAAGCGATTTAGAGATGTTGTGATGGTTCATGACTTATTTTTTCTTTCTTTGTTGTTTGTGGAATGTTTGTTGTGAAGTCTTAAAAGAGCAATCTGGGTGTCTGTGATAAGAGCCTTCACATCCATATACAAATATATAATTTGCAACATTGCAATAGATACTTTGGTTGTGATATGCTGCACATACCTTGACCTTGAATGATTGACCCAGATGGATCGACCCACATTCCTTGTCTATTTAGTGTGCTTGTTTTTAATGGAAGAGGATAATCATACCTAGATCTTTCATATCCTGGTAAGATGGTGACCATCTTTGCTATAATAGAAGTGGCTCAATGATGATAAATAAATAGCTCAAATCAGTTGGAAATCAAAAGCATGGTTATTAAAGTAATAAGCTTTCTACTTACTATAAAATAAAAGTTTCAAACAAGAATTCATTATCATTCTTTCATCCCCTATCTATCATCTTCTAAAGTTTCATTACTAACAATTCACTCTATCAGTCCTAACAAAACCTTTTGATAAGTATCATGACACAAACAAAAAATTTGCATCCTGCATAAGCATGTTAGTACATATAGCATAATCAAGTATCATAAATATAAATCACATCCATCCATCATATAAGTACATAGTATACCGACATGGTATTACAAAATATATAAATGCATACATCCATCACATAACATAAAAGCATATCAGAATATTTTTTGCATCTCATATACATCATATATATCATCATCTTATTTCAAGAGATCATTCATGCCTTTCTTGCATAAACAATCTCTCAACGGGGGCATCATTTACCTCACCGTCACGTTGTTCCCGTTGGGGCATACTTGGGCATAATTTTTATTATTTTTTGAAACAACGCCTAAAAAACATTATATTAAAGAGGAGCAAAATGTAGACATGTAAAAATGGCCTATTACTCTAATGTGATGACATTACTAACATTCCTCCTAAATTGCTAAATAATCTTTATTATTCAAATAACATGCGTCATTCTACCATATTCTAAAATTAAAATCATCATTTCTCCTTAATTATATAATTAAGTGATTTTAATAATTTACATTAATTATTAATCGTCCAATCAATATTTTATTAATTGTTCGTCTATAAAGTAATTAAATAATCAAACATTATTTAATTATTTCTTATGTCATTCAATTAATCAAATAACCAAATTTAATTAATGTTCCCTCCTAATTATTGCATTTAAAATAAATTAGAATAAAATAAAATAAAATTCTATCCCATGATTAAATAAATGATATTTATTTATTTAAACTAATTATTCCCCTCTCATGATTAAATAAATTATATTTATTTAATTACAACTAACAATTCCTCTCATAATAATTATTTATTTATAAAATATCTCCACATTTGTATATAAAAAATACTTGATTTATTTAAATCATAATTATCCTCCTAAACCCCAACTCACACTCACTTTGAGTTAGCTTTTCAATCACAACTCTCCAATCCACATTGTTAATTCCTCCCTCAACAATTAGTTAAGTTTTCCATCAATTCAGTCTTCTAATCTATGCAATCAATTAAGTCTTCCATCAATTCAGCCTTTTAATCCATGCAACCAGTCGATTTATCTATGCAATCAATTAACTCACTGGTCTATTCTGTTATCTCACCAGTCTATTCAAGTCATCTATCCAATCTATTTGCTAACAAATCAATCAATTCCCCAATCAAGGCAATCAAACATAGTTGAACTCCCACTCACTATAAGCTCAACTCTTCAATCACAGTCAATCAACCCTTCAATCATGCATTCTTGGTTGAAACCCTTAAAATATTATAAATAAAGAGCTAAACCTCTCATTAAAAATAAAAAACCACAATTGCTTTGAATTCTTATGCTGACACAATCTTGAGATCAATTCTGAGAGCCCACATTGCATGAGAAAGAGAACACCAAGGAAGGATTTTATGGTTTGCATATTCATCTTTTAGATTGATTTCATAATGTTTGATTGATTATGTTTATTGTTTGTCTTACATCCTTTCTTGAATATTGAGAATACTAATTGTTCTAACAATCTCTTTGCGGTTGAAATTTTATATGTTATTGCAGGTTTCTATTGATCCCCTATTATCCGATTACATCAACAATTACACATGACTAGGCATATTGTGCGATTTTAACATGTCTTTTATCATATCTCAAACATTGAATTGAATCTAAATGTTTCATAAAGAGAAGATTCCCCCTTAGCAATCTCCCAAATGTATTTGTCAGGATTGCTAGTCTTTATTGTAGGTTAAAATATTAAGATGACAAAAAATCTCAAATCAAGAAAATATGTATAAAGTTTGAATTTGCACATAAGCTTTGGATTTACATACATAAAATGAACCGAAAAGTCTCACATTAATTTTTACAATTTATTAATAGTTACTTACAAAATAATCAACAAGAAACTCAAAGACAAATAACTATCATAAATCACCCAATATTCTACAACAAACTTAAACTAAATATATTTATTTATTGCCCATTAACCCATTTACAAATAGTCAAACCCAACACAATATAAAAAAAAAGAAAGAAAATAATTTTAAAATGATTTGTTCACATTATTTATTGTTTAATTATCTTACACATTAAGACAAATAGTTGACTATCATAAATCACCCAATATTCTACACCAAACTTAACCTAAATATATTTATTTATTGCTTATTAAACCATTTATAAATTGTCAATCCCAACCGAGTATAATTCTAAAGTGATTTGTTCATATTGTTTATTTTTTAATTATCTTACACTCAGATTAGTTATACTAGATACAGAAAAAGATTAAAAAACCAACAGTTTTGTTTCACTAATGAATTTAAAAATAATAATTATAAAACCACTTCAGCATATTCGTTAGGAATGATAGTTGAGAATTTTGCGATGCCCACTCCACGGAAGCACATGGGGATTGGGGGAGTAGCTTCTTATTATTATTATTTTATTAGTATTGAGCGGGAGAGTTGTCGCTAGCTAAGCTTAGCTGGCTTCTGCATGTTGGAGATATCGATTTGCAATTTGTAGCCCACAGAATAGTTGCAAAGTTTGCGCTTTTCTTATTTGACATTGACAGTGGGAGTGATTTGAGTTTGCGGACGGAGCGCTCTTTGCCTGCAAATTTGAACTGTCCACATTTTGAATCAGGTACACATTTATCATCCATCCATCCTTCCTTGTTGCTTGTTACCCTGCAATATGAACGCCTGCATTTACAGCAGGACGTATTGTATGCTCGGTTACCTCTTGTTGCGATGGATCCGGAGGCGTGAAACACTTCAGGAACCCACCAGAAGTAGTTATGAAATTATATAGCTTTTGGGTTTGCGTTTATGTTTTATTGAATGTATATATATATAGCACATTGTGTGTTTCTTTCTGGATCCATTCCAGTGTGTTTACTAGATCCTTACAAAACCAAAGGAATTGTACGTGATCCTATCGGGAAAAGAGGGCCTTCTCTTCCCTGTCTTGGAATTGTACATTGATTCATTTCCGACTTTTAGGGCTCCAGTCACATGCTTCGATTTGATTTTAGAGCCTATGGCTGCGGATATGCACAGTTTTCATGGATTTTATTTTTATTTTACAGAGGCAATGTAAAGGGTGTAACTTTTAACTTCGAGCATTGTTCTGATATTTCTTTTGCTGCTCTGTAAGTTGTGCCAGTGGCATCCAGGTTCTCGTGCCTCGACCGCCCACTTGATCCCGACTTTTCATTGCCTCCTAAAGGATAACAATACTCAGAGAAAGGAAGGTCTGCATGTCTGAATGTTTGAAGTGAGGTTGGTCTCTGTCTCCGAATGATAACGTTGAGATTATTGGTATGAAATGAGTTGGAACAGAAAACTGACAAGCTGGAAACAACTTTTGAATAACAGAGACCAGCTAGTACTTGAACCTCAGATCTCCTAGGTGCATGTCTGGACAGTCTAGCACTGAGCTACTGGCCCCTTTCACTTTTCTTATTCTCGCATTTTGTAGGCTCTGGACAACAACAGTGTTCTAATGGAAACAATTGGATTACATAGATATATACATCTTTGCCATTTAGCAGACAACATGATGAATAATCATACATTTAAATCAGAAGCTATCCTATGCTTAAGTTCTCACAAGTAGGGTACCAGTCCATCAAAGTCACCCAAGGTTCGATCATGATCCAATTGAACCTTTGGAGAACCTTTGGAGGTTCGAACCTTGGTGGATGTAATAATCAAGGAACATACCATCATCCTCGCAATTAGACTTACAATGCCTCAGTATAAGAACAGTATTTGGAAATATGATATGGGTGCTGAAAATATTTGATTGTCATTATTCTATGATCTATCTTGCTGTAATTCACTTGTGCAAAAGTAACACTTGATCCCACACACACAATCTCCTCTATCTTGAGTGCATTAACACAAACTTGGATTCTTTATGTAGTAATGACAGCCAAATCTAGGTTCTAGTACGTTGGCCATACATTGACACAGTTTCCTATGGTTTTCCAAAAGTTACTCTAAGGTTTGAATTTCACCGTGGGAATTCTAATTACAGTTTTCTTAGAATGTTTGCCCAAACAACACAAGTTCCATACTGAGGATTTTCAAGTTTCGAAATTGCTTGCAAGTCACTGCTTATGAGATCATAAATTGCCTCAATTGCGAAACTAGATGAACTGCAAGGAACGCTAATCTCATAACCAGATTTGTTGTGCTTACAAATAATTTATCATTCAATGCAAGTCTGTTAGTATTAATTTATTAAATTACACTCATTTAAACCCACAATTTGTCGTGAACTGCCACGCTTGGAAAGCTGGATGAACTCATAAAAGTTAAAAATTATTCAGTACCTTTTGTGAGTTTTCCCCCCAAACCAGGTGTAAGATACACATAACTATTACTAAGTACAAGTTGTGAAAAGATGCACTTGAGTTTTTATTTCTTGCTCTACGTCTGTCAAATTTTGAAGTTCAAACTTCAAACTACCACAGAGTTGGAGATAAATGTTTTATTTTCTGATCTTGGTTTAGAAGAATGGTAAAGCTATAAATATCAACAGGCTTAAATTTATCTCACTCTTTCATAGGTGTCCTTGCTATCCCCCGCATCCTATCTTTTGGCAGATTTTAACTTTTCAGTACCCAGCCATGCATGTCTGAAAAATTGTAGGTTTGACTAAGTTTTGCCTAAATGTTGCAGTTACAATATGTTAATCCATTTCATATAATTGATATAAATGGTTTTCCTTGAGTTAAATTTTGCCTAAATTACTCCCATGTCTCATCCATTGCTTCTTAGTGTGTGCTCAGGTTTGCAAAAAACTCAAAATATTTTCCACTGATAGTTATTTCTTGGTGTTCTGTCTGCTATTAATGTATTGAGTTGTTTGGCTTGTCCATACTAGCATGCCAAGGTCAGCAGGAGACGGGGGTACTCGGCGACTTCAGAGACTGGTACCAGTCCAGTTCGCCTAATTTTCAAAAATAGATGGGGGTACTTGGAGACGTCAATTTTTTATTAATATAATTCAATAATTTCCAAAAAATATCATGACATAGAACTTTGAAAACATGAACACTGGTATAGTTTATAATTAACTTTAATGATTAAATATACAATCAAAATGTCAAATGTATTGTGTCATAGAGTCAAAGAATTCAAAACTTACACTACATATTATGATGTTTCATATTAGATTATCATTACATTTGGAAAATAAAAAATATTGATAATTTGATACTGATATGCAAACAAAAAACAAAAATCAGAAATCTATTGTCTACTCTTCAACATTTTGATCATCAATAACAAAGTCCTGTCACTCTTTAACGCAGATTCCTCTGATGGTAGTATAACTATAGGTAATTCATTTGCATAAAAGAAGCATGAAATCGCTGCATTAACCGCTTCTCAACCTTGCACATCAATGGGGTTTGCGCAGCCAATGTGTGGTCTTTTGTGTTTATGTTGTGCTGCTACATTTCTAGAAGACACATTTGCCTTTGTCTCTCTATTCTGATTATGAGTTGCAACAGTTCCCCTGTCATTGAAGCATGAGAGAAGCTCATATTATAAACTTTTTCATCAACTCTTTCTTGATCCGTTACAACCTTTTTCATCAACTCTTCCTTGAGCTGTCACAACATCATGATGGACTACGTCATTTGGATGAGGATCAACACCTTTTTTAGGTATTTGAAGGAAATGAGCCCTCACCCTCATTTAAGTATCTTTGGACAAAGCCCTGTTTGATTGTGGCTGTTCCACCTGTACCTTTTTGCCCTGGAATATGATCACAATACTTCCATAATGGATGCAAGGCTTGTCTTTCCCCACTTGACATTCTGCACGAAAATTAAAAATTGTCAGAATCATTTGACAAATAAGAACCTCAGTTCAAGCTCAGTGTTTTCATTTTTATCATTTTATATTTTGCAGTCTTACTCTAAGCCAGGGGAAAAAATACAAACAGCCCTACGTTGGTAGACATGTGCGCAAATTTGCAAAATGTGAAAGCATAGACAAGGCACGTGAACTGTTTCAGACATTTAGTTTGTCAAGGCACAATGCACATGAACTGTCTCAGTTTGCAACTTTGTAGTTTGCACAAAATGGATTTGTTGAAAAAAATAGTAATCATGGCATTCAATGAGACCAACACATTTTTTGAGGCATCTGGTTTAACTTCAACCAAATGCCTCAAAAAATTGTGGTCTCGTCAAATGCCATGATTTCTAATAGAAATTTTGAGTCATTTGTTTAAATTTTAATGTTTAAAACTTTGAACAATTCACATACCTTGTGAATGTTTCCACATTTTGCATACATGTCTACAAACATAGTTGCAATTGGGCAATATTTCAAATAAATTTTGAAATTCTTGAAAAAATTGGAATTTCAATTGTTTGACTGTTTGACTTTGACATACGTCTAGACACTGGACAACAAAAACTGGGCTTGATTTGCTCTTGAATGGCATCTCCTTTCTAAAATGGCGGTGTCTCTGGCTTTGAATGTGTGCCTATGGCTTGTGAATATTTTCCTTGTAGTGTGAAATCCATTTCTCAACAAATTTTCACCCAATCTGAGGTCAACAAGTTGTGAGAGATGCTGACAGACATCATGGAGACGTTGGAATACTTCGAGAGATATTGACATTTTTAAGAGGAGATGTCGGAAACTCCAGCCGCACATTTCGCCTTCTGCACATCTCCTGCGATTCCATCTGTGTTTGGGGATGATACCAATATTGAAGATGCGTCTCTGTTTGGAAGATGTGTTGCAGAGGGTTGAAGACACTTCTCTTGGTTTCTTTCTAGCATACCTTTCCCCCTGATCCCAACATCTTGACCAAACGTGCATTTAAATTTTTCAAACTATGGAATTTGTTGACCTTTTAGACTTTGAGGTTGTTGTGCCAGTCAGCCAAGCTTCAAAATCGTAATTAAATGCCTTATAATTTTTTTTTATCACCAGAGTGTTTGATTTGTTCTTCCATTGGTACCACTTCTTTGCATCCCTAATTTTCACTTCCCACCTGTCTACTTTTGGAGTCAAGTCTTTTATTTGTCAGGCAATCAGACCTATTCATCCCATCATACCACCCCGACTCCTCGAGCTCACTTAAATGCAAAACATTTTCTAAGTGTTTTTTGTGGGAGTTGCAGACCACCTCATCCTCGAATACCATTTCTTTGTCTCCTTTTACTCCTTGATATTAACCAATTCCTTCGTACATTTTTTTGGAGCATTAGACTTTCCTTCACTTTGCTATCTCTTTTGTGGTATGCTTGACAGTTCTTTGTCAACACATCAAGAGCCCTTGATTTGATTGAAGTTGCCCCATTCAGTACTTGTTTTTTGGTATGACTGATTCTCAATCCTTGATAGTCTATAATAAACATGATTATAATTGATTGACGTTGGTGCCTTGGTGTTGACGAAACCCTAAATACACATTTGTTGTTTTTTGTATCAATACTGCATTATTTTGCATCTAAAGTGTGTTGTCATTTTGTGCAAAATCTATGCCACGTGAAAAACATTTTAAGCTGATATGTGAATCCTTCAGACATTTTATGGATTATCATGTAAAGGTTGTATTTCTGAGCTTGAAGGGCATTTGAGGGTTTGAGCTTTACAAGACAGCCAAGTGTATCAAATTCATCTGAAATTTAGGGTTTGTAATGCCATTAGGGTTTCATTTAGGTTAGATTTTATGTTGTAGGTTTAGGCACTGATCTGATAGTTGAAAGTTGACTCCACATTTTATATTAAAATTAAGACAATCATGTAAAACCTTTGAAGTAAATGGTTTGTAGTTTATTTGTTAAAAGTCTTGTGAGCCTATAATTGTTTTGTACTTGTTTCCTTGTAATAATTTTATGCTCACAATTGTTTGGTGTTGGTGCCTCAACAAAATCTTCATGACATAAAGGGTGAGCAGAAAAACAAGACTGAAAGGTGGTAGAAAATGACGAAATCAACATGCAGCAGTGCCAAAACCTTATGCGGACCACTTTGTACTGGTGCAGAAACTATTGATAGGCAAATTAGCAATTTATGGTCCGAAATCAGCAAAGAGTGATGACAACGATTTCCTTCAAGATGTGATTATAATTGATAACAATAACTTTGAAAATCAGCAGGAGAAGTCTCCAAAATAATGAATATTAAATTTACAAATCTATTTGCCCAAAATTGAAAACTTGCCAAAATTAGCTCCAATGCAACCTCTGCAAGGAGATGCCTTAGTCAAAGGTGAGGTGTAAAGAAATCTCCAAAATAATGAATATCAAATTTCCTTTCAAATCCAAGTGCCTAAAATCAGCAACTTGCCAAAAGCTCCAATGCAAGCCTGCTGGAGATGCCATAGTTGGAGATGAGGGGTTTTTGTCCTTAAATCCAGCGGTTGAAATCCAAGAGGGTTTTTGTCCTTTAAATCCTCCAAATAGCCAAGGGTTTTCATCATTTGATGTGAAGATTGAACACAAGGCTCAAATTTTGGAAAGTGAAAATGCCAAATTAAATCAAGATCTGAAATGAAGCCAAGTGCCACCTTTTTAAATCTTTTTAGAATGGGCCCTTGAATTAAAATTTCTTCCAAAGTATTTTAAAACCTTTTTATAATTAAGTGTTTTAAAAATACTTTTTAATCCAGTATAGTAGTATTATCAGGTTGCCCCAAAATATAAAATTACCAGGCCCAACTTAAAATAATAGTATTAGACGTTTCTCTTGCTTTAACCTTTGGCCTATCATTTCTCTTAACTCTGCTAGTAGTGTTTGAATGATGTGTGTAATGGTCTGGTTGGTTATTTGATATTTCTTCTTGGAATACTCTTCTATTCCTCTCCAACCATTTTTTGCAGCCAATAATGTGAAAAGATAGGACCCCAGATTCTTTGCAGGGGACAATGGATTTTGAGGAACCATACTTCATTCAGATTTCTAAGTTTATTTGGTAGCACCCAGCTACCATATAATTTACTTGGCAGATGCCACCAGACGTTGATGCAGAATCCATGCAGTGGGTTTCTTCAATCTTAAGGCAAATCAGACGCCTTAATGCCTGCATTTTTTCTATTGCTTAATGCTTATCGAGTCACTTTACCTCATATAGCTAGCCAAAGATGGCGGTTGCCTTATGAAATTCATACGGACTCCAGATTTTCTCAGAAGGAAACTTCTGTGGATATATGAATAAGGACATGTCTAAGACAGAATGAAGTAACATTAAATAAGGCAACTCATGAGCAGGTAGACAAATACATAGGAAATCTCGAATTGGAAAAATTAGGAGGGAGCCAGTGGACAATACATAAAAGGAATCACATGAAACTCGCGTACCCCTTGAACAGGGATTTTTTAGTGGCTATTCTTTATTACCAGACACATATTAGCATTGTTAAAACTTTGGTTAGCTAATTTTGACACCTTTTTAATTGGCAAAGTTTCCAAAATTTATTTCAGTTATTTAGATTTAGATTTAGATTTATTTGCCTGGCTTATTTTCCTAAAATTTATTAGGTAGTCAATCTGCTGTGTTTTCTACTCATCTTATGGTCAGATTTATTCATATTCTATGACTAATTTTCATAGTTGTATTCTGTTTGTCACTTGTAGATTTAGCTAAATGCATTTTTATAGTTTGTGAATATTTTGTTATTGCAAAGATCTGCCAAACACTGTATGCGATGATTTCAAGTTTCACAACTATGTGCTAAAATACTATGCATTTTCATTAGAAGTTCACCAGAAAAATTATAGGGATCTTTTCTTAAGTATTTTCTGATTTCAAAATCAGATTTGTCTCTACTTCTTTCTTAATTATACTTGTTTAAATTTATGAAAGATTCTGTTCAACCAATCAGTCAGGTAATTTTTCTGCAATAATATTGTCTATATTTGTGAGATAACCACTTAAGTTGGCATTTGAAACATTTGTGTGATCTTGTGGTTGTTGAGTTGGCCTTGTCGGCTGTGGAAAGGAGAAGATGACCATGCACAGTCATCCATAAAGATGGCATCGTCAAGAAGACCAACTCAACAACTACAAAAGAAAATATGATTTGTTATGGGAGAGGTTAGTTTTTTGGCAGTCTAATATCTTATCATGTTCAGTTGGTTCTGCTCCAAAGCTCCGAAATACCAGTTGACTTTCTGTTATGAGCATTAGAGTACACCTTTGTCTTTCTTTTCTTAATTTATGTTGTCATTTTTAATATCTCGTGTGAAAGAATGCCCTTTTTCATTAAAAACCAAATGATTCAACAAGGGTTTTAGTCTCAAGTTCAAACTTGCAATGATCAAGGGATGATCACCAGAATTGACCATTTCTTTTCCATGCACCTGCAATGAACAGCATTTGGTTTCCCCTCTCTTTGCTCCTTGGATAGGATTTTCTGTTTCAAAGAGTAGAAACTTCATGCACAGCATCTTGACTTGCTTCTCATGACTAGCCTTTTCGGTTTTTATTTCTCCACTATCTTTGGTCCGGAGGAAAATGACTTCCTTAAAGCAGGCTGTATATATCTCCCAACTAAGTCAATTGGCTTTGCTGAGAGACAATGTATTTTTGCACAATTGTTCCAATTCATTGTTGATCAGCCCCTGAAACTTTTCCAAAAGGCTTGTCAAGATTCTATTCCTAATGTTACATGCCAGCATTAAGTTATCCAATCTCCAGCCATATCAATATTTAGTGGCATTTATATCTGCAAGAATAAGTTGGTTGAGATGATTATACAAAATGTTAGAAAACTAGCAAGATCAGTCCAACAAGCTGAAGGTCATTTTTTGGCAAGATTTGGAATTCAATGGCACTTCAACTGTTAGAAAGAGAATTAATAGGACCCCTTCAGTGTTAACTAGAAAACTTTAGAACTAAATATAGATCCTTTAATAAATCAGCTTAGTTCATTAAATTTGTAAATTAAAAGCTAATCAGCACTGAGTGAGGTGACTGATGAACAGTTAGTCATAGGAAATGTTGCTTGTTGCAATGTTAGAATGGAGCCAATGGTGGTATGTGAAAGGAAATGTCAAGGGTTCAGGATGATGCACACTCAAAAGCTCTAAAATTTGTATGCTAATTTACAAAAGGAGTTGATGAATAACAATTTTTTCTCTGATTTGTGTCTACGGAAGATATTAATTCAAAAGGAAAGGAACAGACACCAATCAGAAAGGTAATTTACATGCAGCAACATTCAAGTCAGCAACCAGGAATAATCATTTCAGTTGGCACTAGAAACAGTTGTGCAGCACTGCAGTTTTGCTTGTGTAAGAAAATTTGTATGCTCAAAATTGGATTGGTCAACTTGACATGTTTGATTAGTGCAAAGTATTGAGGTTAGATTGCTGTGCGTTGCTATATTTGTGTTCCTTCTTTGTTATGGATGATTTTCTATGAGAAGTTTCTGAGGTCAAATTTGGGGTTCTATCCAATATCTTGATTGGCATTCATTTTAGATTAATTGACAATTGTCGAAATATCTTTCTTATCTGGTGGTATTCAAGGGATTTCCTTCTCTGATATTATTTGTTTCAAATTTGTGTTGGACTATTCATTAAAGGCATTGCAGATAAGACTTGTGCTGTAGAGTTTTCACCACAAACCTGTTCCTGCTGTACAAGAACACTAGAAAATCTACGATTCTATCAATCCAAGAAGTTTTGTAAAAATATTGGATGCATCTTTCAGTTATATAGAATATGTAAATCTTAGAGCTTTTCCTGTGGCAACCATTTTCTCCTTTGCTTTATAATATTCTTGTAACTTCCATGGAAATGCTTCTGCAGTGTGCTAAAGTGAGGAAAAAATGACTGTCAAAGCATATTCAGTCGACCTGAACAAGCCTCTTGTTTTTCAGGTTGGTGGTTGCTCTCATTTGTTTCTGTTTTATATATTCCATTACTAAGATAGAAGGATTTTATGGTCTACTTGCTTTTTATGTCTAGGTTACTGAAACATTCTTCAATTCTTTAATTCCTTCAATGCCCACTTTTTAAGCTGGCATTTGATAGTATGATTACAATGATGTATTTAAATATTTTATTTTTAGCTTTAGATTTCTTATCAGTTGAGAATTTTGGGAGTGATGACTATTATTCTATTTTTAGAAGTCCTTGATTGATATTTTTAGAAGAATATATTGAATGGGTTATTTCACTGTAATGTCCCCATTTTAGCCGGAGTCAGTATTGGTGTTGTTAGCCCATCATTGCAACCTTTGTGGGCTGACGTTTTGGTTTGAGGGTCTCAGATTAGATTCCTTTCATGGTCAGTGGTGACTTGATTTTTTTGCCAGTGTTATTTGGCATCAGGGTCTTGCCATTATATTCCATCATTTGTTGCTTTTTGGGAAACTTTATTTGTTGTAAGTCATTGGACGGTCAGATACTATTTTTGGCAGGGTGTTCAGATGGTGGTTCTGGCAGTGAGCACCTGGGATTGGAGTTAGTCTCTTGGTTGATTTAAATGAATGTCTAGTTGGATTAATGATTATTAATAACATAGATGGAAAACTCTCACTTGGCAAAAACTTGCCAAGCCCCCCAAAAAAAACTCGGGAAAAATTCGGCCAGTTTTTGAAAAAACTCGGCAATTAAAAAAAACAGCTTAAATTTAATTAAAAATACATTTTTTTTTGCAAAATTCAATGAGATGATGCATCCAATGAGTTAATTAATGAGAACACAAAAGAAACAAGCAGAGTTTAGATATATATAAATGCAAAGTGGGTACAAAATCACATTCTCATGCACAATGTTGATAGCTAGAAGCAAAATAGTGAATAGTTTCTACAAAAATAGAAGTAAATACATCATTACAATCACATCTTCCTCTTCCAAGCTCTACTAGCATATAAGGGAGAGGGTCTAGTCCTAGAAGAGGAACCCTGCGCTGGGCGTGACTGTGCCTCCTCGCTCGGAATCGCTGCTGACTTGCTCTCCATCCTGGATGTATCTCCTTCTGCCTCTGGCACTGGCATTGACTCCTCATTGCCCTCCTCCTCAATGTCATCCAATGTGAAATCCAATCCACCCCCCTCCCCCTCCATGGCCCGTGTCTCCAAATCAGCGATTTCATCCTCTGTAAACAATGGAGGCTGCTCTTGTGCCGTCCAATCATAGTAAGGATCTATATCGTCCAAATCAATCGGACCAGCTACTGCTGCCTGTGCCTTTTTTATGCGCAACTTAAGATTATATTGCACATAAACAAGGTCATTGAGACGTTTTTGGGCTAATTTATTTCTCTTCTTTGTGTGGATGGACTCAAATAAGCTCCAATAATTTGCATTCAGCTAGCAAGGGCTTGGAAGTCTCTTTTCCTCCTCTACTCAAAGACCAAATCGCTGCAAATGAAAAACTGGCATAAAATATGCCGTTATTTTTGTTTTAAGCTTGGCATTGACACACATGCGAGTTTTTTTAAAAACTTGCCAAGTTTTTGGAAAAACTAGGCGAATTTTTTGTGCGAGTAAATGTCTGAAAAACTCGCGGGCCAAAAAAACTCGGATTCGGCGAGTTTTCCATCTATGATTAAAAATAATCATTATTAATAATGTTTATTAATGACAAGGTTTTTAAATGTCATTTAATAAAGCTTATCTTATGTTGGCGCCAAATAAGTTTAAGGGGGGAGTTATATTTAAATAATATATTTCAAATGTTTGAAACTTTCAAAACTCACCACTTTTAAGTTATGTGAGGAGTTAATGTGAAGCTTCAAGTCTGATATGCTTGAAGGAAATTATAAAATCTTTGGCAGAAAATCGAACCCCATTCTATGATTCATTGTGATTTTCCTCATTGTCTTGGTGAAGGGCTCGTATGCAAGGGTTTTCAGGAAATTGGTCTGAAGAATTGAGAATTCTTTCAGATTTTCATGCACTCTGAGTTGGTTATCCAATTGCCAATGAATTGTGCGGTTTATGGTGGCAATTATACAGCGAATAAGGTAGAGATTGAGAGGCGCTTCTAGTGCAGGTGTTCAGATTTAAACTTCATTTAAAGGTGTTTGGTCGAACTGGTAGAGCAGATTGCAGCATTTATCCAAGGCTGCGTTGGAAGTTTTGGTGGCTGCCGCAACTCAGGAAGATACACACACATTTGGCAGTGATAATAATTTGGGAGGTTGCGTTTTAAGATACAGAGCCTCTGTCACCATAAAGAGGCTCTTTTTGGTTTAATATGATGTCACGTTACACTTCCTAGCACCCACGTCAATCAGGACAGTATTATTGGTGGGCTGCAATTAATTCTGGAGAATAATAACATCTTTCTCAATCATTCCAGGTTTTTATTATTCTGAAATAAAGCTAGTGCTGCATATTTAATATATATCTTGCATTGTAAACATTTGCATGTAAATTTGAAGTTGATTAAGCTAGGTGTGCAAAGTTGAATTACAATTTCAATTCCCGTGCATTGTAATGATTTTATTTCAGGAAAAAAAAACCATATATTTGAAAAAACACAAAAAAATTGCAAAAAACACAAAATTCTCAAAACAAACAGAATTCAGAGCCGGAATGGGAGTTATAACCCACAGGGGTTATTACATCCACCGTACATTTGGACACTGATACAGTGAGGAGGCTCGAGGCCATTTTGTATTAGCATTGGGTAACCAAAATGACATACTCCTGCACTGGGAAATGGTGTTAAGTTGACAATACCTAACCAAAAGCTCACAGGCTTATCTAAAGCTTATAGAATAATTCCAGCAAAGGTGTATCCATTGGTCATGTGATAAAAAATTCTGTTTAAATTAATTTAGATAATGCAGAAACATCTAGAAAACACATGTTTAAGCCAACAGTTGCATGTTGTGATGGTTAAGTTGTTGTGTTGTTATTGCCATCAAGGTTCAAATCCCATTGGGGATGAGGTCCCCAATTTGTGGCCTCACCGGTTCAGAGCTCCGGGCCAAAGTGTTTACCCCTCTTTTTTAAACAAAAAAGAAAACACATGTTTAAAGAATAAGTTAAATTATTGAACAAAAGGAAACAGCCAATGGTCGCTGCCCAGAACATTTTGTTTTCCTGAAATAACAAATGCTGTTTTTTACAAGTATTGTGGTAACTTGATAAGTGTCAAGAAATGTATTTTTGTTTCACTATCCAAATTTCTTTTGTCAGGACTTGGATTTTTATTCCTGCAGCATAAAAAACTTATGTAGCCTGGTGTTGCATCCCTTAACTTTTTAAGATCCATCCCCTGCAGAAAACATTTTGGGGATGCATGGGTGTACCCAGCCTGGAGCCATCCTTGACCTGGGAAACAAAAAAAGAAAATGCCTCCAGGATCTCAATTGTTTTACTTTTTGCTGAAAATGTTCTGAAAGAGCAGGAAATGGCTAGCTGAACTAGACATGCCAGATGATTTTCACTACATGCATGGCACAGGCATACATTTTAAAAAAGTATGCATCTGCAGCAACATAGTTTCACTTCATTAGTCATTTGTAAGTCACTTCTGCAGCATCTACGTCTTTATCATTAAACTTTGGGTAACTCAGCGGCCTTTTGGATTGCAATTTGTCAGCTCTAGAACTTCAGCAGCATTATGGACTTCATTTCCCCTGCCACCTTATGCATCACTTCTGCTGTAACAAACATTGTCTGCTTAAACATGGTTACACTTTGTGAGCCACTTGCAAGTCACTTCTGCAGTGATGTGATTTTATCTTTAATTTATTAATTTATTGTCATACTCTAGCATAGTGCCTTGCCACGTAGGAATGATTGACTCCGAAGTATCAGCAGATTCCATCTTGTTCCACATATTGGGATGTTGATCCCAAAGATGCAACATCCACATGGGTTGATGAGGAGTAGGCATAGGAGGGATTGGTTGGAGTTACATTGGATGAAGCAGTCCCTCATAGTGGTGGTAACTTAGACTCAAAATTCCGATTTTGATGAAGTATTAAAAGATATTGATTAGGGGCAGCGTCGGATGTTCTTTGTTTTTGTCATTTTATATAATAGTTGTATAATATATATGTACAGTGACATAAGAGCATTGAAATTTTGTTAATTTGTGTGTTGACTCTCAATGTGAAATCTCAAGTCAACTCTAATGTTATCTATTAACTTTAAGGTTCTATAATATACATGATAAATACCTTACCAATGTTGTCATATTCAAAATTTCCCTATTTTTAAATAGTTATTCCTTGCTTTCCTGTTAAAACTGCTTCCCCAAAAATTTGTACCAATCCCTCAAAGAAACTAGGTGTAACATGGTAAAGAACAAATGTTGTTAATGAGTAAACTTTATTATCTAATAAACAAGAATTGACAAAACACCTACCAAAAGCTCACAGGCTTATGTAAACTAAGATTATGATTAATTCTAGGAAAGGATTATTGATTGATTGTATGTGAAAAGTTCTGTATAGATAATTTTAAGGAATAAAGAAATATTTAGAAAAAGCACCATTTTCAATCGAAACAGTGGATTTCTTGAAAAAACTGAGAATAACCTGAAGGTTGCTGCTATGGACATTTTACTCTCCTGAGATAACAAACACCTTTGGTTTCTAAGGATGTGATAAGTGTCTAAAAATTTAGTTTTGTTCCAGTATCTGAGTAATCTTGTGTAAGGACTAGGTTTTTTTATTACATATAAAATGAACATAATAATTGTGAATGAGTAAATTTGACAAGCTGATAAATAAAATTTGACAAATATGATATTGCCTTGCTACATAAGATCAAATATTGATGCAAGGAGATATTTGAATCAAATATTGTCTTGTAAGGAGATATTTGACTCAAAAGATAATGTCTTCTTACGGTGCAAATGAAAAAGACATATAGACAGCCAAAATAAATGTAAGAACCCTTCAAAGCTCTAACTGCTGAACTGACTATGCTTGTTTTGATTTTTTATTGTTTTCCAGTTTTTTTGTGTTTTTGAGATGGTTTGACATAAAAAGCAATACATATGCTAAAATAAAACTTCTGAAAATTAACACTAACAATATTTTGGGCATAGAAGACAATCTTTATTACTTTTCCTTTAACACATGGCACTAGAATGTTTTACATTAAAAAAAATACCCATTTTCATTGTAAAAATTACTTTGAAACCCTTGCTGGCCAAAAAAGCAAGCATACAGCAGCTCATATCTCCTTCTATCAGCAACCAATCTCCAAACTGATGATATCAATCATTGTAGTTCAGCTAGGCACCCCTTTTAGGAATTCTTACTGATTTTTGTGGTGCTTCCTTCATCAAAATTGAACCAAGTATGGAAGAGAGGGTAGGGCAAATGAATAACCAGCAAAAAGCAATGATTTCAAACCACTATAAACAGCCAAAAGCTTCTCAATCTGATGCCCTCAATCTGCCATAAAATATATCTTCAATCTACCAATAAATTCTGAAATTTATTTCTCTAATCAATACAATGCTGACCTCTGTATGAAGCCAACCCAATAAGCAATATCGGGTGAATATTTCACACCCTCTGACTGCTGCTACAAAGAAGAAGCAACGCTTTCCAATGCCGATAAGCTCAGAACTCTGTTGAAACCTTTGATTTCTCACAACTCCAATGCTCCAGAGAAAGGATATCAAATCAAGCAATCAACATAATGAATTCTCTTTCTCTTGCAACTATTAAATACCTTCAAGAAGTCCAATTTCCCCAAAAAGCATTTTAAATAACATTTTAAATGTTATTTCATTTCAACTTAGGAAATCTTTTAATAATTCATTAAGTTTGACATTTATAATTAATTACTCAACTGGTCCCTTTCCAATGATGAATAGACCCTCAACTTAAGTGAAATTATAAAGTTATGTTATAACTTTATAATAAACTATTTTTACAATTTAATATCATTTTGATCACAAAATTATTAATAACTCTCAAACTGCTTATTTTTTCACTTTGCCCTCTGAACTGGGAGTTCATCCTGTAATTCCCCATGTGACCAAATACCATTTCTAAAAATAGAAAGGGTCCATCTCTATCACTCCAAAAATTGCTATATATAGCAATAAACTCACTATAAATAAAAATCACTGCATAAGGAGTCCTAGAGACCTCGAACGAAAGCCAAATCTGCAAAACTCTGATCACTGAAGAAGTTGCATCTCTCAAGAGACCCTCTATCCAACCTCATTAGCCTACGAGGGTAAATTAATAGGCTAATCCATTGAACTTTGATGCTCACAAAAATGGGGACATTACAGTTCGCCCTCCTTGAAATTGCTTGTCCTCAAGCAATCTCTACTACAATGTAACTCCACCACACCAGAGGTCTAAAAGATGAACTGCGTCATGTCCCACACATCTCGAATCAACTCCTGTAGCACCAACATAAACACAACTGTGCACGAACAATCATCATACCAACTATCCAACCCATGCGCACAAGAATAGTGCATCAAAATCAAAACATGTTCAAGAAGGCCAAGGATGGACCAGTATACTCTCCACACGCCGAACATGCTGCAATGTTCAACTGTATACCCTGTCAGAAATCCAGATCCACCCAAAGAATCCCAAACTCTACACTCAATGCTAAGCTGAATTTCAGAATCCCAGTTCACTTTGTAGAGTACTCCATACAAGACATGTGGCATTGACATAATACCATTGTATGTTGCAACTAAGTCAACACCAATCGAAGGAAGAAGCAATCCACTAGCTGGAACAATCCCTAGATCCCATAGCCAATATGGAAGTCTGCCAAAATGGACATTCTCAGACTTTCATTTCTCAACTCTGATCCCATCTTCATCATACCAGGATTGGTGAAGCCAACCAAGAGGACCCACCCAAACTATAGTGCTAACCCTGTCGCCACTTGGGTCCCAATGCAACTGAGATTCACATCCATCCGTACTGTGGAGATAAGAACTCCTAAAGGTATCTGTATCACAACCCAGATATCCATCCTCTACAAAACCGTCATGGATATGCTGAATCTGCAAGTAGCCTCCTACTAACTTGCAACAACTAACCCTATCAACTGAAGAGGGTATAAGCTCATCCCATAAACGATGGTATGAACCTGGAGCCAACCCACACCTAAGCGAAACCAAGTTCTCTACTTGTGGGTCAAAAGAGAAATGATGAGCACTCCTCACTGTGTAGTTGCAATAAAATGCTCCAATCTTCGTTAGAGGCTCATCATCATCAAACCAAGAACCAAGAGATGGCTCCAATCTCTGTCTCTGAACAACTGGTTGGGTAGGATCCCTAGTAACCCTCTCAGCAAGCCCAACCACAAAATCCCTATGGGGAAGCATTGTAGTCAAAGTCTCTACAATCTTTCCCACCAAAACCTGAATATCGCGAGAACCCTGGATGAGAGTACCCTCAGAAGCTCTAAACGGCCCCTCCTGCAATTCTGAACTCTCAAGCAAATACTCCATAAATGACTCTATGCAGTAGAAATCATATGAAGAAGCATCAACCTGCTCCCCTGCAACCCACAGCTGATCCCTCTGAAACTGTGCCACTACCAACTGTCTATCGCTATCAGTTGTATGAGATGAAGTAATAGATTTTCTTTCTGCAGAAGGAAACAAATCCCCACGAAATCTAATCTCCAAATCAGATGATACCTTGCCCAAGTCCTGTGAAGAAGAGGGAGTAGTGTCAGAAACTAGCACACAACTCTCTGAAGAATCCACCACTGTCACATCATAACTCTCAATAACTTGTTCTGCATTATCTGTTAGTGTGTTGACTGTTGGAGAACTTGATACAACAAGAGGCTCTCTACAGCTCTCAACCAAAGTACCCGTCCCATCTAAAACTACTGCACTTGCATCAGAGATGGATTTAGCCACATCCTCACTACAACCTGTAGATATCAAATCATCACCAATTGCCACTGTAGGAAACTGTACTGTAATTGCAGATGGTGAAGACTGTGCTCGGGTCAATTCCACGGTAAACTGCTCTAACCGTGACTGTGACTCCTGAAAGGCCAACTGGGTGCTCTCCAATGAGTTCATAGTCACCCCAAGCTCATGAGTAAGCTCATCTACCTCCTTTTCCTTTCCCCTCAGTGCATCATAACAGATACCATCCCACTCAAGAAGATAATCTCTGTTTGCAAGTAATTGTAGGTAATTTTGTTTCATTATTCCAATTGCCTCACGAAGTGTGTGAAACTCTGCAAGGGAAAGACCACTATCACAATGCTCATGTATCATAAGAGTGCTCCAACCATAAGTAGCCAACATCTGACGAGCACCATCAAAATGCTCAATAGCTGTGGCAATCATGCTGTCGCTGACCCTCAACTGCCCAATCAGATGATAAGGAGCCTGTAACCACTGACTCCTACACATGTCCTCTGACCCAAACTTGGCACTGTGAAAAGAGGCTACATCAGTGTCACTCACCTCATGATCAATATCACAATGTGCGCTAACAATCTTGCACATATCAACAATCGAGGTACTGCTGCTAGGTACCTCTACAAATAACTCATCTGAAGGAGTGGAAGCCGTTGCTATATCAATCTCCTCGCATATCTCTACTTCCCTCTCAACTGTGAGTCCCTGTAAACCATGATACTGGCACCTATCATCAACCAATGACAACTTTGAATCATCTCCTAAAGTCTGATATGACAAACCAGACTCATCATAACATGAATCGTTCTCATAAATATCATCAGAAGTGCCCACAACATAAGTGTCAATATCATCCACCGGTAAACTCTCTACTATCTCATGCTGCTGCACACATGACTCATTGCTGTCATAAAAATCAGAGCTATCAGAGCTCATATTTTCCGTGCAATCCTCAAAAGCAACATTCTCACCAAGTGAGTCAAGACTCATAGTGGCATCAACAACCCCTTCTACATTGGCCCTATTAGCAACACCGTTAATAGGCTCAAATAAGGGACTGCTGTCATAAAAATCAGACCTTGTATGACTAACATTTTCATTACTACCAACTGATGTAAGGCTGCCATCAATGGTGGCTATCATGTCATCAACATTTTCTCAGTCACTAACTCCTGTCTCATGTAAATGTTGGGACTCAATGCAGCTATACTCAAGCAAGTCTGTCATAACAGCATGCTCTTGAGAAGAGCCTCCAACATCATGCGTATAAGGACTAGTAGCTTTCCCACTGAGCAAAGGCTCCACTACCTGATGGTTGCTGCCTGCTGAAGCTACACCTATACAATCCTCTTGATTCTCTTCTTGTTTTCTCTGTGAGGAAGACTTTTTAAAAATGGAAGTCATAAACCATGTTAAACTGTCCATGGTAGCCGGGTTTGAAAGCATTTCATCCATCTTTTTCTGATTTTGTTTAATCTTCTCCAAGTTCTTCATTATGGCATTTGACTGCTTCCTAGAAACAATCATGTTATTCAACTGGTTAACCTGTTTAATTGATTTCCTGGATTTTTCCATAATTGAAACAACTGCAAAAGTGCTGGTCACTCGTATATCAAAAGTGGGAACTCAATATTTCCAACCCCGCAGGATGGCAGGAAACCGCTCTGATACCACTGTAAGAACCCTTCAAAGCTCTAACTGCTGAACTGACTATGCTTGTTTTGGTTTTTTATTGTTTTCCAATTTTTTTGTGTTTTTGAGATGGTTTGACATAAAAAGCAATACATATGCTAAAATAAAACTTTTGAAAATTAACACTAACAATACTTTGGGCATAGAAGACAATCTTTATTATTTTTCTTTCAATACATAGCACTAGAATGTTTTACATTAAAAAAAATACCCATTTTCATTGTAGACATTACTTTGAAACCCTTGCTGGCCAAAAAAGCAAGCATACAACAGCTCATATCTCCTTCTATCAGCAACCAATCTCCAAACTGATGATATCAATCATTGTAGTTCAGCTAGGCACCCCTTTTAGGAATTCTTACGGATTTTTGTGGTGCTTCCTTCATCAAAATTGAACCAAGTATGGAAGAGAGGGTAGGGCAAATGAATAACTAGCAAAAAGCAATGATTTCAAACCACTATAAACAGCCAAAAGCTTCTCAATCTGATGCCCTCAATCTGCGATAAAATATATCTTCAATCTGTTAATAATTATAGCCTTTCGGCCAAGATCAAACTGATCAAATAAATTAATAATTAAATTATTACACTCTTGTGCGTTTTTATAATAATAAGGAGATTATTATGAATTCAAATATATATATGATTTAGCAATTGAGGGCCCAAAAGTAGGCTAGGTCGGCCCTCTTAGAGAAGGATGTAAATTGTTATTAAATCATATATATATGCTGGTGTGATCTTGGAGGAGAATACACAGAAAACATAACGTGCATTCTTCCCTCCCAAGACTCAGAGTGGCAGCATCAAATTGCATAAAGGCAGGAACGAATCCTTCAAGGATCGATTGCAAACTGCTGGAGTGAATTCATTGAGCAAACTGCTGCAGCAATAAGAGGCAGCAACATATTCAGATAAATTCGGGACTGCTACCGGGTAGTGCAGAAACGACTTTCTATAGAAGTTGCGATATATCAAACTAGATGTGTGATTGGATAGACTGCGACTTGCATCAGCTGCTAAGTGCAGACATTTACAGCGAATACACTAAATGCAGTTCGATAACAATGAGTTGATCAGATCTGGGCAGATCGATGACTTCTTGAAGCTAAGATAAACAAAGACCTAGGTACGCTAACTTGACATATATCAAACACAAACATAAAGGCATGTTTGTGGGCTGACTGGTCCCGATACTAAAGCTAATTCAAAGACCTAGGGCAGACTTGGTACAAGTTGAAGGCATCATTTCTGGGTACTATCTCTCCTTGCTCTGAATCTATCTTATTTTATCATGTGCTTAGTTTTACCTCTAGACTGAAATAGTCCTAAGTAGAATCTGAAAAATACCAACATGGTATCAGAGCTACGGTAGAGAAAAGATCCATTTCAGATTTAGGAATTCAATCTAATTCTTTCTAAAACTAAGAATCTTTATGGCATCTAGGGTTTGGTCTGAAATTGAAATAAGGGTTTTATTTTTCTGTTAGTTGCCTCTATCGAAAATCTTATTAATTATCTTTTGATCTAGAGGGAGTAGATCATCTTGAGATTAAGTGCATAGCATGTATGATTCAGAGGATACATAGTATTGCACATACCTTCATCTTTTACATACTAAATGTTTAGAGTAATACATACCTTGCATTAGTTTTGCATTGGCATATGTCTTATATGAAGACATTCATAGTTATGTGTAGGCAGCTCACCTTTCATTGGTATATTGCAAACTCCGCAAATTAACTTTGTCATGTATGAGTGGTACAACAAATTGTCATAGCTGAAATGTCTTAGTTGATTAAACTTGGCATTGTGAAATGCATACTCTGCCCAGACATAGGTTATACTTTACACCATTATAGAAGGTCATGAGCTAATATAGCCTTGTATGTGTTGACTTTATGTTGCTGTGACTGCATATTGGCATTTCTGTATGATAGGATCATACTTGATATTAGCTGAAGTCTCATGATGCATTGAAACATTCTTGAGAGAACTACATAGAATTCATGTTTTAAGTGCAAATTGCCCTGGCTAGTTCTAGATGGAATCTAAGCTTAAGGGGGAGTTTTATTATGGGCCCACTTACACCTAGTATAAACCTCTCCCTTCTACATGAGTAGGAACATTCCCCATTGGCATAGCTTATGATTGTATGGAATGTCTGTTTAGCTTGGATGGTCATGAGGAACATAACTGGTCTTACATTGACATATAGTTGCATTCATTAGTGGATGAATAAATGATGACTATCAGCTCATTAGCTTCATGTATGGGAATATAGGCACATTTTGTTGGAGCATATTTTTTATGGATGTATGTTGTGTGATGTAATACATCTCTTGGTTTATCTTAGCACTGGAATATGTTGACATTAATTGACTCATTGTCTCTGTTATGGGAAATCATAGTTGATTGCTAGATGGATGCTAGTTATTGTGTTCCTTATGCATAGGTACATACATTATTGGCTGGAACATTCTTACATTGGCATATGTTAGAATTAATGTTGTTATCTGCATAGGAACATTCATATAGAAAACTATATTGCATCTTGCTGGTTAGATGTTGGTTATCTTTAAGTGATGAAGACTTATGTGATTATTCTTATGCACAAATGCTGGTTGTATGGGGCATACATCTTTTGTATTATGTATGAATGGGTCATACTCTCTTTCATTTATTGATTATGGCTAATGACTTATAATCATATTGGCTAATCTTATACTTGTAGTTTTCATCTGGATATGCTTATGGCTAAGTTATTCTTATGAATTGAAGAATATCATTTGATATTCTTTGAGTCCAAGAGACTCGTGGATCAGGGGTCCACAATTGCATGGATCAGGGATCCATTGCCTAGTAATGGGTGAGACATCATTGGATGTCAAAAGACCATTACACCCAGTAATCGGTGAGACATCATGGATTTGGTGTCAAAAGACCATTGCTCTGAGCACTTGGTGAATATCATGGACTTGATATTCGTGAGACCAATGCTCTTGATATCATGGAGTTGATATCATTTGAGTCTTGGAGACTCATGGATCAGGGATCCACAATTGAGTATTTGGTAACATCATGGACTTGATGATACCATGAATATCATAGAGTTGATATTCTAAATTCTTGAATCATGGGACTCGTGGATCTGAGAAATCCACATCTGGATAGTAAAACATCATGTACTTGATGTTGGTATGATGTCATGGATTTGACATCATGGACTTGATGATACCTTGAATATCATGGACTTGATATTCTTGTGGACCTAATCAATCCACTCATTCGGAGGATAATGTTTTTGAGCCAAATTTTTATATAAACTTGGACTTATGGTAGATAGGACCTACCTTCATAGACTTGGAATCTATGAGATGATTATGTTTTTGTTCTCACTATCAAGGTGATAGTTAAGGGTGTGTCCTGGTATAGATGGGATCTATGGTTTGATCTTACCCTCCAATCTAAGGGGGAGTGCTAATAATTATAGCCTTTTGGCCAAGATCAAACTGATCAAATAAATTAATAATTAAATTATTACACTCTTGTGCGATTTTATAATAATAAGGAGATTATTATGAGTTCAAATATATATATGATTTAGCAATTGAGGGCCCAAAAGTAGGCCAGGTTGGCCCTCTTAGAGAAGGATGTAAATTGTTATTAAATCATATATATATGCTGGTGCGATCTTGGAGGAGAATACACAGAAAACATAACGTGCATTCTTCCCTCCCAAGAATCAGAGTGGCAGCATCGAATTGCATAAAGGCAGGAATGAATCCTTCAAGGATCGATTGCAAACTGCTGGAGTGAATTCATTGAGCGAACTGCTGCAGCAATAAGAGGCAGCAACATATTCAGATAAATTCAGGACTGCTACCGGGTAGTGCAGAAACGACTTTCTATAGAAGCTGCGATATATCAAACTAGATGTGTGATTGGATAGACTGCGACTTGCATCAGCTGCTAAGTGCAGACATTTACAACGAATACACTAAATGCAGTTCGATAACGAGTTGATCAGATCTGGGCAGATCGATGACTTCTTGAAGCTAAGATAAACAAAGCCTTAGGTGGGCTAATTGACATATATCAAACACAAACATAAAGGCATGTTTGTGGGCTGACTGGACCTGATACTAAAGCTAATTCAAAGACCTAGGGCAGACTTGGTACAAGTTGAAGGCATCATTTCTGGGTACTATCTCTCCTTGCTCTGAATCTATCTTATTTCATCATGTGCTTAGTTTTACCTCTAGATTGAAATAATCCTAAGTAGAATCTGAAAAATACCAACACAATCTACCAATAAATTCTGAAATTTATTTCTCTAATCAATACAATGTTGACCTCTGTATGAAGCCAACCCAATAAGCAATATCGGGTGAATATTTCACACCCTCTCACTGCTGCTACAAAGAAGAAGCAATGCTTTCCAATGCCGATAAGCTGAGAACTCTGTTGAAACCCTTGGTTTCTCACAACTCCAATGCTCCAGAGAAAGGATATCAAATCAAGCAATCAACATAATGAATTCTCTTTCTCTTGCAACTATTAAATACCTTCAAGAAGTCCAATTTCCCCAAAAAACATTTTAAATGTTATTTCATTTCAACTTAGGAAATCTTTTAATAATTCATTAAGTTTGACATTTATAATTAATTACTCAACTGGTCCCCTTTCCAATGATGAATAGACCCTCAACTTAAGTGAAATTATAAAGTTATGTTATAACTTTATAATAAACTATTTTTATAATTTAATATCATTTTGGCCACAAAATTATTAATAACTCTCGAACTGCTTATTTTTTCACTTTGCCGTCTGAACTGGGAGTTCATCCTGTAATTCCCCATGTGACCAAATACCATTTCTAAAAATAGAAAGGGTCCATCTCTATCACTCCAAAAATTGCTATATATAGCAATAAACTCACTATAAATAGAAATCACTGCATAAGGAGTCCTAGAGACCTCGAACGAAAGCCAAATCTGCAAAACTCTGATCACTGAAGAAGTTGCATCTCTCAAGAGACTCTCTATCCAACCTCATTAGCCTACGAGGGTAAATTAATAGGCTAATCCATTGAACTTCGATGGTCACAAAAATGGGGACATTACAATAAATCATGAACATGTGCTAAACATTGCAAGCCAAAGTGTTTCTTTTTAAATATGTTACTGAGGGTTCTATATGTTCCACACCCTTGACAATTTAAAATTCAAGACATAGTAAATAGCCTTTTGGCATTAAACTTCTCAAAGCATAGTGGCATGCTGAATAATAAAGAACAAACTCAGCTCCATAGCCCTACTCAAATCACTAATTTTCAACCTCCTCTGCCATAACTTCTTAAAATCTTATGAAATTTCTCTTTTTTGTTTGATACAAAATACTACCCATCTATTTTGGAGAAATCTTATCTAGACTGGCATCTTCATAACCTTGTTCACTTGTGAAAAGTTCCACCTCATAACTCTCTAAATCACACCTTCTAGGTTTCCTGAACATGGTTCCCTCCCAAAACTTTAATACTGGCACCTCTCTAGATCCTTCCACCTTATTTTCCTTTTGACGAGCTTCAAAATGCCTTGTAATGTCCCCTTCTTGAAATAAGATTAAATAATAAATAATAATAGTACAATTAAAATATAAAAATAAATAAATAAATAATAAAATATAATATAATATAGTTACAAATTAATTAAGTTAAATGAAAGGTCAAGAGATATGTAATGAAGAGTTGTGATTCTGTCAACATAAGATATAGACGGGAGGAGAGTTAATGTGAAAGAGGAGAGAGGAAGGAAGAAAAAAGGGAAGGTATGATTCAAGAAAGAATTAAAAAGAATAAGAAGAAAATAAGTGATTCCTTCCAAAGACAAATTTAAGAAGGATCGTGGCTCTTTCAAAAGGGTTGTAATTATGAAAGGTTGTGACTCTCTTAAAGGGCATCAATAATGAGGAGTTGTAGCCCTTTGAAAAGGTGGTAATTATGAAAGGTTGTGACTCTTACATAGGGCAGAAATGGTGAAGAGTTGTGAATCTTTCGTAGGGTGGTAATTCTGAAAAGTTGTGACCATTGCAAAGGGCAGACATGACGAAGAGGCATGACTCCCCACCATCGAAGATATAAAGGGGAGATCAACTCATTTGAAAGGCACATGGAATATCTATCTATTCATTAACTGAAATATAAGTAGATCTAAAAGATATAGCAAACCCATATGATGAATAAGAGCAGATCTACAGCGGTCTAAAATAGATTTTGTATGGGGGGAAATGGAAGAAACTATTCTAAGAAAAGAGCAGACATAATAGAGATAAAACACAATCAGAAATAGCGATCAAGGCAGGAAGCTGTGATCATCATATAAGAGAAAGTGATCTCCATTAACAACTATGGCAGGAATCAGAAAGAGTTTATGGTAAACAACAGAGGTTGAAATTCATTGTAAGAACAACGATTATACCTAGTAAAGGTAGTGCTCAGTTAAAGATGTTTCTGAACGTCAAAGGTTGCGATTAATATATTAATCATACACCTACAATAATCAACCATATCAGGGAAGGAAAGGAAGTGCACGTTGGGAATTAGTGCTCACATAGGTGTTTAGATTAGCTATAAAGTTGTTGACAAACAACTTAATATTCTTGCTACGATCTAGTGTTGTTAGTGTAGTCTATTAGAAATTAGAATGTTGTAGGATAATATATATTATTAGTCATACGAGAGATTATGGGCATGTGAGTTGTTAGAACAACTCATATAACTAGGGAGTAGTTCTTATAATGTAGGAGATTAAACTCCTATATAGTTGATATGTATTTGAATGAAAATGAAGAAACATTGCATGATCTTGCATAATATTATTTTACTTCTATTTGACTCTGCCCCATATTTTCTGATAGTGCAAGGAGGGGGAATGGTGGGCCTCACTAGGTACACCACCTCATGAGATCGGGTAAGGATTGCATAAGGCCAAGGGGGATAGAGCTGCCGCTCTTGGGCCTAGGGTCAAGTTAAGGGTACCCTATTTCAGCCTTCCCTCTGAGCCTATATAGGTTAGTTATTGAGGTAACTAAAGGAGGGATTCCCAATCATAAGATGGGAGAAGGATAGTGTGATGGAGGGGAATGATGTATATGCTTGGCTAGGTACACCACCTCATGAATATGGTTGCGATCACACGAGACCAAAGGGGATAGAGTTTTCGTTGTGGCCTAGGATTGGGGATAATTAGGGCACCTCATCATGTCGTTCCTATCTCAACAGGATCCTTAATCATAAGAGGAGAGACGGATAGCATGATTGAGGGGAACAACGCATAAGCTTTGCTAGGTATGCCACCTCATGAGCATGGTTACAACCACACAAGGCTAAGAGGGACAAAGTTTCTGCTCTTGGGCCTAGGGCTGGGGATAATTAGGGTACCTCATCATGTCTTTCCTATCTCTACCCTCATTATGGTTGAGCCCATGAGAATTATGTGCTATAAGTATTTCTTTCTTAACCCTAAAAGGGTTGTATTACATTTAATATGATTATATTATTATTATCTAATTTGGTTGCAGGTTTTAAGGCAAACTTATTTCATCTTTTTCCTAGGTTAGGGTTATTTTCTAACTATATTGAATTCCTTGTTTCATTTGGAATTGTGAATTTAGGGCAAAGTGTAAGGTGGTCCCAAAAAGGAGACATTACATGCCTACATTGAGCATTTGGAGATACATTTACTCAATTCATATAAATAAATTTTCTTCTTGAATCTTCAATTGAAAAGGACTTTGAAGCTAAATCTTTTTGCAACCCTAAACCTTCATTTGCACAATCGGCCGTCTCAATCTTTGGCTTCTTTGTGCCTTTACCAAAAAATCTATGGGAGGAGTAGAATTAGATATCTCCAATTGCACTTTTTGCAGCATCATGCTTCTCCTTATTCCAATCCATGCTCTCAAGTAATGGTTGGGAACCTAGAGTCATGCATGGAACAAAATCTAGATCTATTTTGGATGAAGATTCATTTTTATGAATCCAAGGCCCAATACTTACATTGACACTATCACAATCACTACTCATAGATCTAGGAAATGGAGGAATTGAAGAACCCTCTCTATCAGTGTTTTCCATTTCTTCTCTTTGCTTCTTATCTAATTCTTTTTGCTCCTCAAAAGCCTCTAGTTGATATTGTACTTCACGTACAACTTAAAGGGGTGCTACTATGCATGGTTTAGCATCATGACATGGTATGTGTGCAAGGTGATAACCGTTTAATACTTCACCATTGTATTTTGTTTTGCAATGAAGACATGTTATGCCACCTTTATTTGTCTTAAGGATGACATGTTTCCAACTAGGATCTTTTCTAACTGGGGTATGCATTATGCTTGAAAATTTGGATCAATTTATATATGAATAGCAAGCTGCAATAACTTATAAATGAAAAGTTTTTATCATTTACTCTTTTTAATTGAATTAAAATAAAAAATAATTAAAAATTAAGAACAATTAGGGTTTTCAGCTTAAAAATTTAGGAAAAAAACTAAAAATAGCTAGGGTTTGATTACTTGATAGCTAGGGTTTCTATCCATTAGCCTAATGAAATAAAATAAAACAAAACAAAATGGAAATTTGAAATTAATAAAAAATAGAAAACAAAAAACTCTTACCTAACCTCTTCAAATTTGCTTTGAAAGTGAAAAGACGTAGCTCCATATTAGTGGTGCCCTTCGCCAAATCCTTCTTAAGCTCCTTAAGATACGTCAATGGCAACAATTAACCTATCCAAATGATCTCCAACCATTGTTTTGTCCTCAATTGATATGCTGGTTTTCTCTTCAATGGCATAATTTCTGTTCGAAGGGTTGTTTTTCTCTCCTTGTGCTTGAAAACAATAAGAATGACATTTTAGGGTTGAGAGAACAAATAAAAGTGCTTTTGGTTTGAGTGAAATGAATTTTATTTTTATTTTTTGACTTACTTTTTCCTCTACCCATGCAACAAAGTCTGGGCCTGGGGACTCGTTGAGTTTGGTGAGTCTTGTATCTTAATAAACATATTAAAGATATTATCTCCTTAGTTAAATACTTTCTATAATGGTCAACTACTTGTCTGCAGTTGGTCTTTTAGTCTAGATAGGAATGTTTCCTATCTTGTCTCTTTCGTCTTCAGTCCAGATAGGAATGTTTCCTATCCTGTTTTCAATTTTGTTTCTTTTAGAAATGTTACAAGATTCAAGAATTGGTGATAACCTATTAAGATAATATCTTTAATATCTTTATTAAGATATTATCTCCTTAGTTAAATACTTTCTATAATGGTCAACTACTTGTTTGCAGTCCGTCTTTCTGTCTAGATAGGAATGTTTCCTATCCTGTCTCTTTCGTCTTCAGTCCAGATAGGAATGTTTCCTATCCTGTCTTCAGTTTTGTTTCTAATTTCATCTTTAGTCTACGTCGTTTCTTTTAGAAACAACGTCCTTGTAATTCTTTATAAGGAACACATTTGTTCCTCTGTCAATCAATCAATCATCCGGAAATCCGTTAATCTGCCAATTCTTGAATCTTGTAACATGGTATCAGAGCCATTACTTTAAATTTTTTTGAAAAATTTATAATTTCTTTCGAAATTATTTGCTCAAATTTTTTGAATAAATTTTTGTTTATTCCCACATTGTGGGATCTGTTGCTGCTCATGTCTAGGGTTTGTGAGTTTGGCCAGTTTTAGGCTCTGTTTTTTTGCAAATCTGCCATTATTTTTTGGAGGTTTTTTGCAGCAGGCCATTTTTTTTTGGAACCCTAATTTTGGGGCTCAATTTTTTTTTTTCTGATTAGAGATTCTTGGTGGGTTTTTCGAGAGCTCAATTGGGTTGTTGTCCGTTTTTTCTGGGTGCCTCAATTTTCATGTCTCGATTTTCGAGCTTGCGGATCTAGATTTTGACAGCATATTCTTTCTGGGGTTTTCAAGCTCTCTACTGGGTACTTCTCAATTTTTTTGGGTCTTCTAATTTTTTGCCTCAAAGTATGTGTCAGCGCCTCTTCTCTTTATCTTCGTTTTCCGTGCATTAGGAAACGTGCAAGATGGTGTTACTGACTAATTTGATGTTGGAGGGCAGTCAACAATTCAATGGTAACAAGTTTGGCCATATGAAGTTTAAGTGCCGGAAACGTTTGGCTGCCCAAGCGAAGAAAAAAGCTTCCCAGCCAACAAGCACAAGTTGCCGAGCTTCCTGTGTAATGACCCTTACTATAAAGGCCACTAAAACCCTCAAATCTGATCCATGTCAATTCGTCGAACAGTTGGCACGCAACTGAATTGTTTAGGTTTGGAATGTAATGGCTCAAAGTTGTAGTTGTTAAGCAACAAATCCACAATGTTTCAATTGATACAATACAATGCCAATATGTAATGAAATGCAATCAATACCAATGCTGTCTTTTACAAACTATCACAATTTCCAGAACTTCAATGACTTGGCACCAAGGGAATTCAATGAACTATAGCCAAACAATGATAGGACTTTTATATCAATGCAATGACCACAATGCCAATTGAAATATGAGTTACTCAATGTCTGATTACAATATGCAAAGTATGATAATGACTGAATTCTGGAAATACATGGACTGTTACAACTCCCATACATGGACAATGAAACTGTTGCAATGTTAAGACCTCATCCATGCACCTAACATTCACTATGACATCCCACATACATATAACTGGTTTCGGTGGATAACAGTGACTGTTTACCAAGTATTAGACATGCTTTTGTATCACTATCCAAGATATACCAATATCCTATGCAGCTGGGTACAACAGAGACTAAGTTCATAATATTTCTTGTCACATGAACAACAATTGATATTCATCCAGCATATACAGCAATGACTGTTAATGCACACTTTTTATTACACTTTTGACATCAACTATCAAACACAAAGAAAGTAGGAGATCCTGAAAATGCTGCAATGTGTTGACTGAATGCTGATGTAGACACCTCCAATTGCACCCGAATTGATCCCAATTTACAGCTGATTGTAGATGGCTGCAATAATTTTTCGGACTGCTTTTTTCACCTTGCTTTTTTTGCTTTGCTTTTTCGGGTCTGCTTTTTCGGACTGCTTTTTCGGGTCTGCTTTTTCGTTTTGCTTTTTCGGATTGCTTTTTCGGATCCGCTTTTTCGTTTTGCTTTTTCGGATTGCTTTTTCTTCCTCTTACAACCAAAACTCAAACCCTCAGGTAAATCTGAGGATTCCAAATAAGCTCAACATGAAATGGCTGAATACCACTTCCAATGTGCAACCCTTCAGAAGATATCTCACTTCCTCAGTTATGCAAATCCAAGGGAGTTTTCGTTCCCAAAGATCTAATGAAAATTTGTAGACCAAATGACTACAAATTGCTCCAATATGGAAAAGTAGAAGAATCCTCAAATCAGCTTGTTCAAATGAATGCCCAAGCCCCCTATTTATTCACCTTTTGAGAAGTTACTAAGAACTTCTAGAAGCATCCATTATAAAATCCCATTATAATGCACTTTTATAATAATATAACTTTATAAAATAAAAATTGCAACTCAACTTAAAATTATAACATGTGGGGCCCACATAACTCATAATAATAAAAATAAGCTCTAAATCACTTCTCCAAGAGCAAATACAACCACTGATCTACAAAATGACTCTCTCCACATCGCCACCAGTCTACGAGAGCCTGTGATAGACTGATCCGGCACACTAAACGATGTCAGCCAGAATGGGGACATGACAGTCCGCCCTTCCTGAAATTGCTTGTCCCCAAGCAATGATTGAGCAATAAACCAATCAATCCACCTGGATCCCAAATGTAGTCATGAACTGTACTGCTGTCAACCAACGCAAGCTCTTGCAATATCCTCTGCAATATAACCAAGAGGAATCCATGAATGAATCGTGAACCACTGCTCAACTGAACTCCAACTCCATGACTGCCACAGTCAGGAACCCACGAGACACCAATTCTGAAAATATCAGAACCCAAGTAAAAACAACTCAAACTGCCAACACAGTAAATACCATCAACGCATCCCACTGGCCTACGCAGAGCACACAATCCAACTCTGCAACAGTGGTGAACACTCCCGAATGAAACTGCACCAAGTATGGAAAATCCACACACTGTACAACTCCTGTAGTCAACACAACTCTGCAGATCACCGGCCACTGTCCCATAACTATAACTCCCATGCACCGCTGATGGCGAATAGTCATCACTTGATAGATAGCAAGAACTAGAACCCAAACCAAATCTGACGGCCATCAACTCCTCAACGCAAGGATCAAATGCAAACTGATGAACATACCCTGCAGTATAATGCTAATAAAAAGAACCACCCTCGGTCAACAACTCACCATGCACAGGTGATACAATCCACTGCGACTGATCACCAGCTAAGTCAAGAGTTGTCATAGCCAAAGGAGTAGAATCAATAACAACCACTGAAGCAACACTCCCAAAGTCCTGCTCAAAGTCATGTACTCTCAAGCTATCGACCGCATAACCTATCGCCATGTTATGCCCATCACAACTCTCATCTCGTGGCGTCAAACCATCCCATAACTGATGACAAACACTAGAGCCCAAAGTACATCTCCGTATCATCATCTCATCAACATATGGATCAAAAGTAAACTGATGAGCATACCTCACAGTGTAAGGCCGATAGAATGTGTCAATCTCAGTCAGTGGCTCAGACTGCAATCCAGATGAAACTAACTGCAACTGATCACTAACCAAGCCCGAACCAACTACTACCTCCGAAGACACCTCCAAAGGAGTAGTATCACAAACAGGAACCAAGCCAACTGCCGTCTCACCAACATCAAACATGATCCCTGGTACAACATCACTAGTCTCCGTGCCATCAGTAGTAGAGACCACCACCAAGTCAAACATACCACAATGCTCAGCGCCCAACTCCACTGAACCTGACTGTAGTGGAAATGAACTCGATGTGCCAATGCTAGTATCGAGGACAGATATATCCTCATCTCCTCTGCCTCTATCAATCTCGACCATGGATATCCTCGAATCACCAGACACCACAACCCGTGACTGTACAGAATCTGGTAAAGACTGTAGTCGCTCTAACTCCATGGTCACCTCAGCCAAATGAAACTGTGACTCCTCGAAAGCCAACTGTGTACTCTCAAGAATCTCAGAAGTCACCTCGAGCTGCTGAGTAAGCTCACTCACCTCATCTTCCTTGACTAGTAATGCATCATATGCTGTACTGCCCCACTCCATAAGATAATCTCTATCAGCTACCAACTGCATATAATTCTGTCTCAAAATCCGGATAGCCTCCCATAAAGAGTGGATCTCTGTCAAGGAAAGATAACTGCCTCCCTGCTCGTCACTAGTAGGAGAACCCCATCCGTAAACTGCTAACAACTGACGAGCAGCCTCGAAATGCTGGCAAGCAATAGCAATATCTCGCTCACTAACTCTCAGCTGACTAGACATGTGATGGTGCTGGCTAGACTGTCTCCTACAATCCTCCTCTGACGCATTGTGCAAGGGAGTATCCTCAAAACCACTGATCTCTGGAGTACTACTATCCATACTCTGCGAATCAACTCCAAAGCTCATACCAACATACGGAGCATCAAAAACTGTAGCATCACTGCCCAACTCCGCTGTAACAAATGAATCTACCGAGGAAGCTAAATCCTCAAAACTGTCCGCAGTAGACTCCTGGATGTCATTAAGGCCAGTGCGATCCTGGGACTCGTCTGTAATCACTAACACCTCAGATATGCCTAAATTATCACAAACCCACTGCACCCTGAGTGGTCGACTGGAAATGTACACTACTCCTAACATCGGTGTATAAAGACTAATACCAACATCTGACAAGCTGCTGGTATGAATGAGAACAACACCGTGTAATCTGCTAATCAAATCCATGATAGCACTCAAACAATCACTGCTACCAATAGATGATAAAGATCTCCAGTCAACAGAATCCCAAACGCCAATGTAACAATCTTGAGTCCTCATTCGTAAACTGGAACCGACTGACACCTCAAGCAAAATCCGTACCTGAGTAGCCTGCTCAATCTCAATATCAGCTGATCCCACATCCATGTCTGCCATAATTGACACTATCCCTGAATCCTGGATGCAAGGTGAACTCTCACAACTATCGACAACCTCATGTGGTCCGCCTATCATAGAAAGTTGAGTATCAGGTGTGTAAGATGAAGCTGAACTCAACTCCACGCCATACCCATCCACATGTCTCTCTGAGTCCTGTAATGCCAATGGAGTACTCAACAAAGAGGCTCGAGTGTCCTCGAACTCTCGAGAAAGCCATAACTCATAACTCATAATAATAAAAATAAGCTCTAAATCACTTCTCCAAGAGCAAATACAACCACTGATCTACAAAATGACTCTCTCCACATCGCCACCAGTTTACGAGAGCCTGTGATAGACTGATCCGGCACACTAAACGATGTCAGCCAGAATGGGGACATGACATCCTGACCAAGGTGAAGCTGCATTTTTCGCTTTCTGAATCTGTTTCTGTTTTTGTTTATGGGTTTGTTGATTTTCTCCTTAAAAATCATTTCATGTTGTCTGTAATACGCAAGGTTGTGTGGGATTCTGGGTTTTTACTGTTTTTTCCACAAAAACGAAGTTTTGTAATTGCAGTCTGTTTTGAGTCATAGCACTCTTCTAGCAAAGCTTCTTGGTTTCAGCATTCTGTAGATCCAGGGAGGGTCTCAGTTATCACAGAATGTTCTAGCATCCGTACGTTGACCATTAAGGGAGGGTATTAAGATAATATCTTTAATATCTTTATTAAGATATTATCTCCTTAGTTAAATACTTTTTATAACGGTCAACTACTTGTCTACAGTCCGTCTTTCAGTCTAGATAGGAATGTTTCCTATCCCGTCTCTTTCGTCTTCAGTCCAGATAGGAATTTTTCCTATCCTATCTTCAGCTTTGTTTCTAATTTCGTCTTCAGTCTACGTTGTTTCTTTTAGAAACAACGTCCTTGTAATTCTTTATAAGGAACACATTTGTTCCTCTGTTAATCAATCAATCATCCAGAAATCCGTTAATCTGCCAATTCTTGAATCTTGTAACATTGTAGACTCTGCAGTCTTGAAGACTTTGAGAAGACTTGACTAGACTCTAGCCTCGGGTACATGGGCCTTGACAAGCTTAGCCTATTTGTGGACTCACCAAGTCTGGGCGAGTGTTGTAACTTTAGGCTTCTTGTGCACCAATAGATTCTTTATCATCTATAAGAAACCTTGTCACAAAAAAGTTGGCTGATCCATCGATATATATATATATATATATATATATATATATCACTCAAGCAATTGTGAAGTGAAATTACCTCACATTTGGCTTTTTGCATTCCTTCCTATGTCAAGAGGTGTAACTACATTAGCAATAGTTGGAAAAGTATCTCATGTCATGACCATGAAAAAATAGTTGAGAAAAACTATTTAGAACCAATATAACATTTTAAATATAAAGACCCTAAATCTTAAGCAAATAAAACATGTAGTAAAAATAACTTGATAGTAAAATAAATTAAAGACACTAGTTTTTAAATACGTGGTAAATACAATAGCTTTATAGTAAAGCAAATTAAAGACATTGTTTTTTAAATATATCTAGTAATTAAAGTAACTTTAAATTAAAATAAAGTGACTCTTAAGTGAATAAAAAAGTAGTTTTGTCTTTTTGACTTTAAATAATTTAATAAATCTAACAAAAAGATGGGTAGAGATGTAGCCTATTCTGTGGAGCTTACCCTTTTCCATGTTGGTATTGATAGGTTTGCCTCTTCTATGGAGCCTACCCTTTTCCATGTTGGTATTTTTCAGATTTACCTAGGAATAATCAAACTATTCAGGACTTCCAAACACTAAGCACATAATCTAATATAACATGCACAAGCAAGGAGAGATAGTACCCGAATTTAGGTTTTGAATTTGTCTTCAAATCAGTACCTTTATTTCTCCAAGATGTAGGTGCCAAGTCAGCCTACTTAGGTCTTCTACAGTCCCACCAATCTGTTCTTATTCGCTGCTGCCTAATGCATGGCCAAACTGCAACATAGAACCCTGTGGAAGTTTGCCATTTTGTAGGTCATTATTCTGCCCTAGTTCGCCATTCCTAGGGCAGAAGCTGTATGCCCTAGGTCTGCTCCAAATTCGCCCTTTAGGGAGCAAAGCACTTTGCCTAATTCGCTTCTCAATGTTGAATGGATGAACTTGTAACTCTGCTCAAGTACTTATCACATTATGTTTTCGGTGTGTTCCTTGAGCAGATTTACAATCTCTATTTATACACATAATGGTGACTCTTCAAGAGTCATAACCCTTCCTCAAGACTGGCCGACTTGTACCTAATAATTATTCCAAGTCGTCCCTCTTGGAATTAATCCAAGTCGGCCCTTATTTTCATTTAATTTATTATTATAATTATTTCAAGATCAAAATACTAACACTCCCTCTTGATCTTGAGAATAATAAAGCCCATGAAAATAACACTCCCTCTTGGACTTGAGAGAATGATCAACCTATAGATCTCCCATCTATAGGACTCGAAAACATAACTTCAATGGATGCCTAATCCAATATTGCCATAGATCTCACATTTATGAAGGTAGATCTCTATCTACCAGATATAATGAGAACACAAATGTTCTTCATTATCCCTCAACCACACATGAGAAACATCATCTCATGTGATGCTTACCATCCAAATGTGGATCTCCTAGACCCAAGAATATCAGTACATGATATCAAATTTCCAATCAATTTGTGAATTTCCTAAATCCACTAGTCACCTTGACTATTTTGAATATCAAGTCCATGATATTCAAGGTATCATCAAGTCCATGATGTATACCATCCAATCCACGAGTCACCAAGACTCAAGAAATGTCAAGTTCATGACATCATACCAACATCAAGTACATGGTGTTTTACTATCCAGATGTGGATTTCTCAGATCCACGAGTCCCATGACTCAAAAATTTAGAATATCAACTCTATGATATTCATGATATCATCAAGTCCATGATGTATACCATCCAATTTGTGGATAACTAAATCCACGAGTCACCAAGACTCAAGAGATGTCAAATCCATGACATCATACCAACATCAAGTACATGATGTTTTACGATCCAGATGTGGATTTCTTAGATCCACGAGTCCCATGACTCAAAAATTTAGAATATCAACTCTATGATATTCATGATATCATCGAGTCCATGATGTTACCAAATACTCAATTGTGGATCCCTGATCCATGAGTCTCCAAGACTCAAATGATATCAACTCCATGATATCCAGAGCATTGGTCTTAGGAATATCAAGTCCATGATATTCACCAAGTGCTCGGAGCAATGGTCTTTTGACATCAAATCCATGATGTCTCACCGATTGCTTGGAGTAATGAACTTTTGACATCAAATCCATGATGTCTCACCGATTACTGGGAGTAATGGGCTTTTGACATCCAATAATGTCTCACCAATTACTTAGAGTAATGGACTTTTGACATCAAATCCATGATGTCTCACCGATTACTAGGTGTAATGGTCTTTTGACATCCAACGATGTCTCACCCATTACTAGGTAATGGATCCCTGATCCATGCAAATGTGGACCCCTGATCCACGAGTCTCTTGGACTCAAAGAACATCAAATGATATTCTTCAATTCATAAGAATAACTTAGCCAAAAACATAAGTATATCCAGATGAAACTTACAAGTATAAGATTAGCCAATATGATTATAAGTCATTAGCCATAATCAGTAAATGAAAGAGAGTATGACCCATTCATACATAATATTTAAAGTATGCTTCACAAGCTATACAAAAGATGTATGCCCCATACAACTAGCATAATTTATCCAGCATTTGTGCATAAGAATAATCACATAAGTCTTCATCACCAACATCTAACCAGCAAGATGCAATATAGTTTTCTATATGAATGTTCCTATGCAGATAACAATGTTAACTCTAACATATGCCAATAATGTATGTACCTATGCATAAGGAACACAATAGCTAGCATCCATCTAGCAATCAACTATGATTTCCCATAACAGAGACAATGAGTCAATCAATGTCAACATATTCCAAGAGATGGATTTACTCACATAGTTTCCTAAGCAAAACATATCATATCCCAGTGTGAGGTATACTCCACAGTCATAATGTATGATGCCAAATATGCCAATAACTATGCTGAATGGATAGTTATGTAAGTTGCCTTCATACGCGAGAATGCATCCATGACAATCAGCTAAGCAAATAATCAATTATGCTAATGAGACATTCTTAACCATTTGATCAAAAATTAACAGGTAATGATGATCATACCAATGAAATTAACAAGATATAAGGGAGGAGATTACCATCCAAACCAGTGAGGCCATGATTGAACTCCCTCTTAAACCATATGTCTACGATTAAGACACCCAAGGAACAGGAGACTTACTCCCCCTAGATGGACTTATCTTCATCCATACATGCTAAGGTAAATCAGGTATGCTGCTTACATGCTAAAGTACACAGTGTGTAGTAGTTTTCTCATAGAACAAGCATAAATCAGTAAGGAGGGTTTACTTAAATAGATAGTTCTTTATGTTACCATAGCTGTAACTAAGACAAAATCTGTAACACATACCAGATTATGTCATTTGTCCAACACAAGCCAAAGTTGTTAGTATACAAAAGTACTTCCTTCACATTCATAAGCAATCATAACAGTTCTATCATAAGCCAAGTGTTATGAACCAGCCAATATGTAAATATAGCATATGTAAGTGCTAATCAATGCAAATGTTTTAATGAATCAACTATATGATGCTAATGAACTAGTTAATGCTCCAATAAGCCATGTAAGAGGGATAGGAAAGTGAGCCCATGATCAAACTCCCTCTTAATCAAGATTCAACCTTAATGCAAGATTTAGCCTTACTTTCATAACCGATTTAGGCCAAACCCCCGGATGCCTTAGTTTTGAAATAGATATTTTGAAATTCCTAAATCTGAAATGGATCTTTCTTCTAACGTAGCTTTGATACCATGTTGGTATTTTTCAGATTTACCTAGGAATAATCAAACTATTCAGGACTTCCAAACACTAAGCACATAATCTAATATAACATGCACAAGCAAGGAGAGATAGTACCTGAATTTAGGTTCTGAATTTGTCTTCAAATCAGTACCTTTATTTCTCCAAGATGTAGGTGCCAAGACAGCCTACTTAGGTCTTCTACAGTCCCACCAATCTGTTCTTATTCGCTGCTGCCTAATGCATGGCCAAACTGCAACATAGAACCCTGTGGAAGTTCGCCACTTTGTAGGGCATTATTCTACCCTAGTTTGCCATTCCTAGGGCAGAAGCTGTGTGCCCTAGGTCTGCTCCAAATTCGCCCTTTAGGGAGGGAAGCACTTTGCCTAATTCGCTTCTCAATGTTGAATGGATGAACCTGTAACTCTGCTCAAGTACTTATCACATTATGTTTTCGGTGTGTTCCTTGAGCAGATTTACAATCTCTATTTATACACATAATGGTGACTCTTCAAGAGTCACAACCCTTCCTCAAGGCTGGCCGACTTGTACCTAATAATTATTCCAAGTCGTCCCTCTTGGAATTAATCCAAGTCGGCCCTTATTTTCATTTAATTTATTATTATAATTATTTCAAGATCAAAATACTAACATTCCATGTCCCGGTTGAGCCCCCTTCCACCATTCTTGAAGTTTCTCTTGATCGTGACCATTTTGATGAGGCAGTTGGTGATGGGTTTGATTCCAAGGGCTCTTATCCCTTTATGGAGGATTTGGACAATGGTTTTGCTGATTATTATGACTTTGATGATGTTGTGGTCCTTGTGAAACAATGTACTATCTCTCAAACTGCTAGCGCTATCTCTAAACCAAACATCTCTACCAAGAAAAAGAAGGGCCACAAATCTGAAGCTGAGAAGCTCTGTATTGAAGGTTGTGATGTGGTTGATGATAGTACCCAGTGGACCATGGATGCCCTCCTCACTAGGCGCAGGAGGAAGGGGCTAGTAAAATAGGCTGCTTGCTCAGGATGTGTTTGGTGACTGGTCTTGTTTCTGTATTGTAGTTGTTTGGAGTCTTTTTTGGTTCTATGTTTTGTGTGCTCAAAGGTTTTTGAGCTCTTTCTTGGTTTCTTTCATAGTCTGGTATCTTGGTGATCCCCATTTGTGGGTTTGAAGCGGTCTTTTTTTTTTGTAATTTTATGGGATGTGGGCCCTTTCATGCTATTTATCTACCAAAAAACAATCTCGACATCTTTTAGATAGAAGTGTTGAAGATATCTGTACGAGTCCTCTAATTTAGTTGAAGAAATGTGAAAAATTATTCACTTCTTATTGATCCAAGATATTTTATTTAAGAGCGTGTGTTAAACATAACCAAGTGTGGATGAGCATTGAGGTAAATTTCTAGGTTTGGCTAGTCAGGTAGAAATTGATATTCTTTGTGTACTCTAGTCCAAAGTTTTTTGAGTATTGCACAGATATGTTGACATTTTCTTAGTAGTAGGACAATACGCTTTATTGTGAACTGAACCATTTGCAAAGAGTTTCCTTCACCTTCTTTGACTCATCAGATTTTAGAAGCTTTCACCATGTTTCCATGGGTGTTTGCATTAGTTTGTGCTTAATAATCTTGAACTTATCAATCATTTACCTTGCATATTTTTTCTTTGGAACTAAAATGTAATTCTTTTTGTACCCCTCCAAGCCCAATTAATGACAATGATGTGAGAATTATAATCTTGAACGGCCTATTCAAATCTTTGTTTGCTTTGTGTAAGAAGCTCTACAAGACCCAGTATGCTGCTTATTATAAGAACTGATACTTCATACCAATTTATAGATAATATTCAGATTCTCTATGCTTGAGTGATATTTCTGTAAGACAAATCTGATAGGTTCGATGCTGCTCCTTGAATGCTGTTCTTCGAGACATTCATCTCTTCCTTTGGTGGAAGAGTCATGTCTCTTTCTAGGTCATTTCCTTTCATTCCAAGGGTGGTGTCTCCTTGTTAATGATATCATTCTAAAAAATATATTAGAAGCCGTCCATATTGATCACTGTTTCTTATGAATTTGCTGCTCATTATGGTGGCCTTGTCAAACATATCAAACATAAAGATATATGATGAAGTCGACCACCATATTTTTTAATATGGAAAAGATGGAAGTCGGCCCATATTAATATGCTTGGGCTCGTAACAAGGATCTGATTTTAATGATTGTTGTGTATTGTTAGTAATATCTCATGGGAGTTGGCCAAAACTAGTAGGTTCAAATCTTCAATATCTCCATTCATATCTCTATTTATAGCTTTGGTCCCTTGATATGTATTATATTTTGACAATGATTTCCAGATCTCTCCTCTAGGAAAATCATGGAGTCTCTTGGCAAGATGGTTATCCTAAGGCATCGATATCTTTCATGGTGGGGGCATGACAATCTCTGCTACGTATCATGTATGGAGCCATCTCCATGATAGTTTTGTTTTGCCTTACAACCACTCTGTTCTGTTTGGGGTATATGAAGTTGTTAATTGGTTATGAACTCCTTCCTTACGTAATCCTTGAACTGCTTGGAAGTAAATACCCCCTCATTATTGGATCTCAATGACATAATCCTATTGCCAGCCACAAGCATATGAAAAAACTTCGCACCAAGAATTGTAGGAGACTTCCATGATGGCTCACTATAATCTAATGGAGAAGATCTAAGAGTCCCTTTGCACACCAAGCACCTTCAGTTGGAAATGACTTCCTTTGCTGCTTCTTAGCCAAACATCCTACCTATCATATTTTCTTGGATATCAGGGAAACCAAGAACCATGTTGGGCCTGCTATACGTTTGGAAAAGATACTGAACACTGAGCTGTCTAAATCTTTCATGCCACAAAATTGAAATTAACCTCCACAACCAAGGCATGTAGTTTGATTGTGGGAGGGTCAACAAGTTTTACGAGCAATCATATCCCACGCCTTATAGACAAGAGTTTTTCAGATTCTTATTCATGTTAGGAACATATCTAATTTTTGACAGAATTTTGCAGCAAGATTCAATACGAGACACAGATCTTCTATTCCTTCTGCTGCATGAGATCTTCCATTATCCAATGAAACTGAATTTAGAAGAATTTGAATTTGGATAGAAGTTTACATGCTAAACTTTTTGACAAGTGAAATGCTTGGATGCTCTCAAATCAAAGAACTAGCATCTGGTAGTGTTGTTATCAGAGCGTGATGCCATAAGAGCATACTCTTCTTTCAAATCTCGTTCAACTTCAATTGCTACCACATTGGCATTTTTTTCTTTTTGTTTTGAAAAAGATCACATTGTTGCTATCACCAATCCTTCTTTTTATGGCTAACTTTGTGACAATAATAATACATCTATTCCTTCTGCTGCATGAGATCTTCCATTATCCAATGAAACTGAATTTAGAAGAATTTGAATTTGGATAGAAGTTTACATGCTAAACTTTTTGACAAGTGAAATGCTTGGATGCTCTCAAATCAAAGAACTAGCATCTGGTAGTGTTGTTATCAGAGCGTGATGCCATAAGAGCATACTCTTCTTTCAAATCTCGTTCAACTTCAATTGCTACCACATTGGTATTTTTTTCTTTTTGTTTTGAAAAAGATCACATTGTTGCTATCACCAATCCTTCTTTTTATGGCTAACTTTGTGACAATAATAATACATCACCTGATATTTGGAGGTTGATCCTCAAGGATGATGCTTCCACTTACCCTTCATTTGTGCAGCAAACTCACTCAGATTGTTTGGAACTGGACTCATGTTTGTGTCAGTCTCTGTTCCTTTTGTAGCAAGTAGGATTTGACTTGATCAAAAGTCAACTTTTTACTTTCAACCATCAAATGTAAAGCTTCTACAAATGATCCATACAAGGATGGGAAGCTATCTAGTATCAGTGTCACTGATTCGTCATTATCCACCTTATTGATAGAATTGAGTTGATCTCAGAGTTCTTTCATCTTAAGAAGGTGTTCAAATAAAGAATCACCTTTATGCGTCTTTATTGAAAACAACAATTTCTTCAGGTATAACACTGGACTCTTCTTGGAACTCATGTATTTATTCTTTAGATTGTTCCATAGTGCACGACCCTCAGTGTTTGAGACCTTGGGTACCTAATCATCTGATATTGACAGCGACATTAAAAGCAAGGCCTCCTTATGATACTTTTCATAATCTGCAAATTTTGTTGTTAGCCTGTCTTCTGTGGCTATCATTATTTTAATCAGTCTCAAGATCTACAATGGTTAGAATTTTGTGACTGCAGATGTTATAGCTTTGACTCATCAACTCCTGTGCCTTCGGTAGAACAAGGTTTTGAATTTTCATCATTTTCAAAGCACAGGTTCGATGACATCCTACAACAATTGTAACAAATTGTGCCCTTGTTTGAATGTCATTGAGACAGGTCATCGTCTCCTCCTATATGCTCTTGATGTAACTGTTAGGGATAGAAAAGGGAAATCGTGACTGAAGTTTATGCCCTTGCACAGAACCCATATTCCTAAGTTGAGTGTTGCCTTTGAACCAGATTAAAAATGTGAGCAGGTTCAGTGCCTTTGTATTTGTTTTAACTTTATTTTTCTTTGTGAATAGGTTTGTAACCTCAGCAACCTGGTTATGTCTTCTCTGAATGCCAGAAACACATGCTAGAATTTATTCAAACTTGTGTTGCAGACTACATTTTTTTTCCCTTAAAATCGTGCTCCAAAATCTCCACGACCTCCTCCCATCTCTTTCTCCTCAGTTTGTAGGTGTATATGAACTCTGCTATCTTCGTCGCAATATCCCTACACTAAGCCAAGAGTTTGGCCATTTCAAGCACCAATAGTTGTGATACCAATGTTAGAAGATGTAAACAAAGAAACAATGAAGTGAAACCGGAATGCACACTTTGAGATTTGTGCCCGTTATTTTACAATGCTGGGAGTAATAATATATAGTTGTGATGGTTCGTAACCAGCTACATGTTACAGAACTACCAACATTGAATTGTGAGTTATAGAACTACCAACATTCATGTCTATATATTCAACACTTTATGCATTACTTCTCCATATGCTTGAGGACTGTAGCTAATACTTGGAGTAAAATATGTTCCAACATGTTTAAACAACTCACTCACAAATTAGTTGTAAATATTGGATATCAATCATTCATCATGTTTTTCTCAAATCCTTACAATCTATAAATGTGTTGCATACATTGTTCAACTACGAGAGCTTTGTCAGTACTTGTATCGTCCAACTCAATATACACTGATGTATTCAGTACATTAATTCAATATCATCTATCCATGTGCACACTTCAAGTCTATCCACTTGAAGTTACACAATTTACAAGTAATTTAAAAAGCATAACTGCACCTGTACAATATGAACATCAAATTTAAATTGTCACGAAGAAAATATAGAGCAAGTCTAAAGGAAAAAATAGTATCTTATCAAGCATATTCTCTTAATATAGCTAAAATTTTACAACAACAAACAACAACAGTTTTAGTTCCAACCTAACTATTGGTGAGTAAGGACCATAGATTTCCTCTCTTCCTTCTATATTGTGTTGTAGGACCACGGTGCTTTGACTAAAGACTTGCAGATATGCCCTTGCGTGCTTGAGTTTGCTTGATGAAAAGCCATATTGTGTTTGATGCTACTTCTAATTAAAGTGTGTCAGATAGATTATGCTAAGGTTGTAGCTTTTTAGGGTAATACACACATACACATCCGGACTTAGTTTTTGTTAAGTTTTAGGATCGCTGCAAATGAAATAGCACTGCCTGTGTTGTATGTGTTTTTCAAATGCAGCAATCTCTCTTTCATTTATAATGAGAATGAGGCTAGGAGAGACATGTCCCTTCATGGGATATGTCTATACATTATTATGAGATTAATATAATGATAATTGATTTTATCTATATATATATATATATATCTTTGAGTCATTATTATATTAATTTCTCCTAATAGTATTTTAGATATATATCTATATATATATTATATCTCACATAATATATATATATATATTAGTCTCATAGTATTTATCTGACAGAAGCTACAAAACATCAACACTCCCTCTTAGCTAGGGAGGGTAAACATAGGATATAATATTACCTCAGTGTAATATCAAGAATGGCATGTTTTAAGAATATCCTTGATCAGAAGATTTTCACCATTAGATATCATCTCATGATATCGGGAGTAATGGCCTCGGAATATCAAGTCGCATGATATTCACCAAGTACTTCGAGTAATGGCCTCAGAATATTAAGTCGCATGATATTCACCAAATACTCAAAATTGTTCATAAGGTATGTGCACACATATCCTCAATAATACTTACCATAGGAACATTATATTCATGGTCTGTTTAAGGAAATTAATCCACCATGCAAGATATTCATGGTCTGTGTAAGAAAATTAATCCACCATGCAAGATATAATCTATCATGATCTGCTTAGACATCATAAGATATCCATCATAATAGAAAATTTAAGTTATTGTAATATCGTCATCTTTCAATAACTTCTGCAAATACAAGTTATAATCATTTGGAAGTTGTCACTTCCTCATGATGTACACAGGGGGCAGGCCCATTGAAAAACAAGGAGTCATACACATGACATCCACCATGCCTCAGCGCAGAGGGTGGGAACAAGAGATTTCACTTCGAACTTCTCTCACAGAGAAGAACTCATTGTGTAGATATCAATATGTTGATCTTTTCATCCAAGATTGCTTAAGATAACCTGTCAGATTCCCTTTGAATCTGATATCAATCTTTTGAGCTCCTCATCCAAAGTTACCTCTGATGAAGTGTCAGACTCCCTCTGGATCTGATATTAATCTTCTTTTTGCAAGAGCATCCCCAGAGAGAAAAAAAAAGATCAAGACAAATTGCTCTTATAATACGTATAGAAATACAAATAAGAGATTAACTACAATAAATAAAGGTAGTTCTCAAGATATAATAATCAGAAAATACTTATCTCTCCTTATCTTGAGTTTCACTTAATATTCTTTAGAGGTAGTATCTCTAGAAATGGTTCCTTTTCATGAGGCACTTGAATTACTCATACTTAATTTTTACCTTACGTCCACGTCACCCTTCTCTTCCTTTATCAATGGTTGACTTGGGCTTTGCTGAGACACCCTTATTTCATATTATATTTAAAGTTAGTTGGCTTATTTTTTTTTAAAATTTCCTTTCTACACCTTTATCAGCCACCTCTGTGTTTGTTTTATTGATATGGGTTGGCAGCGTACACGTGTGTATTTGCACGTTCCAATGCATATCTTCCTTTGGCTCATGCTTTATGCATGCGCCCTATGCAAACAATGCCCCGTCAGCCTAGTCGGTGTGCTTGCAGTCATAAGATTTGGCATAGGTGAATACAATTTGACAGGAACTTCTTTGGACAGAGCATGAAAATAGTATCTCCCTTTTAATATTTCCGTTTATCCTTCTGTGTATCCTTCTGCTGCCGTCAATCTCCATCTGTGGCATTATCATTCTTTGTCTTTTTATTTATATAGATATTCAATCAGAACTGTCGTTATCTCCTTGGCGCTTCTTATACGTTATTTCCAATATTCCTCCAATATAGCATTCGAAAGAGATATATCCTTGACCTATACTGAGTTTTGAAACTTGTTCACTCTGATAATGATTTCATCGTATCTGCTCAGTACACTACTTGATGAAACTGTTATCATATTCACTGGAGTTTATTTCCAACGTCATTGTCTCAATGTAATTTTCAGTGTCCATATGTTACTTGTTTTGAATATTATATCGTTGCTGTCATTATTTAAGACCATCGTGGTTCTGTTGACTTATGACTCTTTGTCACTAGCGTCTTGTATCATTATCGCTGTTGTTTCATGTCAGTGGCATCTACTTCATATACTCGATGGCTCCTCTTGCTGCTTTCTACAAACTTTCTTAAGCACATTGATGCCTTCAGTATACTTGCTACGATGTTTCTTAACCAAGTCAAATAATGCTTCAGCACTTCTGCTGCATAGAAAGGAAATTAAAAGAAATTTCCTTTCTACTTTGCAGCCTGGCTCTGATACCATGTTAAGTTTTAGGATTGCTGCAAATGTAATAGCACTGTCTGTGTTCTATGTGTTTTTTAAATGCAGCAATCTCTCTTTCATTTATAATGAGAGTGAGACTAGGAGAGACATGTACCTTCATGGGACATGTCTATTCATTATTATGAGATTAATATAATGACAATTGATTATATATATATAATATCTTTGAATCATTATTATATTAATTTCTCCTAATAGTATTTTAGATATATATCTATATATATATTATATCACACACACACATATATATCTTCAATAGATTAGTCTCATAATATTTATCTAACAGAAGCTACAAAACATCAACAGTTTTAAATTCTAAACTAAGCAAGGTGCAAAAGATCCTTCCTAGTATCAACTGAGCATCAGGTCATACAAAGTAATCACATATGCAATACTTTTTTAAAAATTATTTTAGTGATTTTCACGACTACACAGGGATCATCATTGCTTTTAAACTAGTAATGTACAAAACTCATTTATTATGTGTAGCAAAAGATATCGGACATTTAATCTTGGAAGTCAACTGGTTTTAATTCATAGTTGGATTTCGTTCCAATATAAATTTCTGTTAATGTGTTGAATAAGCTAATTAGCACCTCAAGAAATTATGCCTTAAGTTCTTTAAATCCAATCATCATGGACCACCTACATATCCCTAACTTAAGGAATCATAGGAGCTCTGGTTATTTAATAATGATCGATAGATTTAAAAGACACGTTCTAATTTTTAATATGTCAACCATATTACAACAATACTAATAATCTTTGTATTCCATAATCCACCACTTCAAGTAATTATAAAATTTATAACAACAAGATCTTTTTCGCTTGAAAAATTCACATAATAGGGTGAATTAGAGTTAAGATCTTTTTCGCTTGAAAAATTCACATAATAGGGTGAAGAATTAGAGATTTAGTGTTATGATGCTAAGGTAGGTATAGCCATTTGTTTTATATTTAATGGATCCAATTACAATCACATTTCTAGGTGATTGACATCAATATCACATGGTTTAACTTCATTTAAAACATGACCGAGTATTAAGGATATCACATCCTAGTTTGATATCAACCATCCTCAATCTATTTACACATTTTTTCAATGTTTTTTGTTGCACCAAATTGTGGGATTGTTAGAACTATTTTGGTCAATTGAAAGCAATATTTGTAAAAGTGTATATTCTTGCTAGTCTGACTTTTTCCGAAGATAAAGTTACATTGAAGTTTCTCGAAGAGCTTGATGTTTCTTCTGGTAGACTCTCAAGGGTTGGTATTTTCAGCCCCTGGTCTACTCCAGGGTGAAAATCAACTGGTTTAATGATCCCTTAAGCTGAATTAAATCCAGAGACATATTCTTGTCTATAAGAATTGCTAATTGCATCAAGATTAGCAGTTTCAGCATGAAGGCCTTTTGAATGCGGGAGCTTAATTTTTTTAAGTAAAATTATTACTTTTATTTCTTGTTCATCTTAAAAAAATTGAATGCCGTAGGGGATTCCCAGCCATTCTTAGGATGTTTTAGAGGTCACTCAATAGCCCTGAGCCATTCTTGGGACAGCAGGGACTTGTGGCTGGCGTCATGCAGATGTTTAATATCCTTCCTCGTGTCTAAAACAATAGAAACGCCATTGCCATACTAGGAATACATTTCATTTTGTTGATTAAATACCAATGATTTTTCTTTCAGATCTTTATGATAATCGTATATTTCACCACAGGTTTGAAATTCTCTTCCTATAGTATTGAAATCTGGTAAACAACATGAAAATGTTTTGATTTCAAGTACTCCAAACAATACCTTGGATGCATGAATAAAACAGTAGTTACTGACGGCTTCAAGATTGAAGATGTTCTAGTAAGATTACCGATGGTACTGTTCTTGCAATACCATCTACCTGTAGCATTATTTTCCAAGTATAGTTGTGTGTTTAACCAATTTTATTAAAGGCATTTGGGTATTTTATAGCTGAAAAATATTGTCTAAGCATGCTAATAAGCATTAGATGGATGTTAATTTGGTACTTCCAAGCAGTGGACCGTCCTGTATCAGAATGACTAGATGCAACCCGATTTGGCAGAGTTTTCCAAGTGATTTAAAATAGGGAACAATTGACATTTTTCCTTTGTCTGCAGTTACATTTCACTAACTAGGCCATTATCTGCCCTTCCTTTTTATGCTGAATATAATACTATTCAAATTTTCAAAGTTTAACCACACCTTTTGACTTATAGTGAATAACATAAAATTGCCAAAATAATGACAGGTTGGCCATTTAGGTGACACGTATCAGGAATGGGTACATCAGCCAATTGTTAGCAAGGAGGGTCCCCGTTTTTTCGAAAGCAACTTCTGGGAGGTAAAGAAGTCAATATGTTTATTTCATTTTCAACTTTTGTCTATTATGTCCACTCCATTCTATGTGTGATTGCTTTAAAATGTGGCGACGAAAATAGGGTGGGTCTGATTTTCCATAACTAACGTACTTACTTGTTGCCATGTGTCATGACAGTTCCTCACCCGTACTGCATGGTGGGTTATACCTCTAGTATGGTTGCCTGTCGTATCTTTGACTGTATTAATTTCCATTAAAAGAGGTTTGTCACCAGACCAGGCAGCATGTGTTCTGTTGTCTGGAATATTTGTCTGGACACTAATGGAATACAGTCTGCATCGGTTCCTTTTCCATATCAAGACAAGTAGTTATTGGTACGTGTATAGGGTTTTCTGCTCTGAATATTTTGCTTTGAGAAAAATATTTTGTAGGTTTATGCCTCAATGAATATCTTTATTTCATTGCTTGTTCTTGGACGTCCTTGTGTAGAAGTTTTTGATGTAGTTATCCAAATTCTATCAGGGGAAATACTCTGCATTATCTGCTTCATGGATGCCACCACAAGCACCCAATGGATGGCTTACGACTTGTTTTCCCACCTGCAGCAACAGCAGTACTATTATTTCCGGTACGTTTGCGAGCTTCTAGCTGTGTTGTGTGAAGTGCAAGATGTTCCCATTCTCTTATTAACTTAATTACAAGAAATACAACAGCTTTATTAAATCCAAGATGGACATGCTAAGTAAAATCTCATGTAGCACCTATTGAATATCTGTGATTCTGTACAGTTTTGGTTCCTGGTGAAACTGTTAACCCCTTACGCTGCCGCACCTGCTGTTTTGGGTGGAGGACTGCTTGGATATGTGATGTATGACGTTACCCATTATTATTTACATCATGGACAGCCTTCTCAAAATTTGGCACGTGGACTAAAGGTGCAGAATATCTCGGCATCTTTTGGATGAAGTGAATCAATTTCTTTGTGCAAACAATTCGCAATTCTCCCATATTTGATTTTGTCTTAAGCATTTTTTGTACTTGGTAGTTAGATTGTGCATAATTCAATTGTTTTGAAAATGCCTTATATTTTGCAAAATCAGGTTGGATATTATTTGCTGCATGGTTGTAATTCCATTTTTTGTTTTATGCAGAAATATCATTTGAATCATCACTTCAAAAACCAGACAAGTGGGTTTGGAATTACGTCATCTCTTTGGGACAGGGTGTTTGATACACTTCCTCCTAAGAAGGCATGAGAAAGTTGAGATCGGTTTTTCTATTTGCTACTGGCGATAACTGATTGTGTATTTTTAATGGAGTCGGCATGATTAAATACCTTCTTTTTGCCTTTCTGAATCAGAGGCGAGAAGTTGCATTCAAGACAGATAATCTAGTGGAGTCTGCTTTGGGTTGTCGCTTTGACTGAGTTGGAGGCAACTTTGTTTTGGCCAGTTGGGATTGAATTCTCTCTGCCACCATTTGTCGCTGTATTATTGTAGTTCCAATCTTTTCAACTAATTTTTTCATGTAGTTCTTAGGTAGATAATTGTCTGAAGAACTTGGTCTTACTTTGTGACTAAGTGATGAATATTAAGAGTGATATAGTTTTATATTGATTATTTATTAATTCTAAAGCTAAGTTTATTTATTTTCCCGAAGTACAGCTAGAATATTATGAGTTGATCTATGAGACAAATCAGATACAACTGTTTCACATTTAAAAAATGGTAGCGATTGATTTTGGAGTTTTTGTAAAACCAATGCATCAAAGCTTTAGTTATAATTTTACATTCCAAACCATAAAGTAAAACATGATTGGCGCCAACTTCATTGAAACTACAGCAGTTGAAAGTTGAGGTTGATTATTGAATGCAACTGTTCCGCGATACAAACTAGCTAAGAAGAATTAGGCTACGATCAAACAGTGCTAATATTGCATAAGATGAAATATCTCTTCAAATTTTTCTGTATTGGAATTTTCCAGGAAATCTGATTTTGTTTTGCAATTATAATGCTTTTAAAAGATTTTATTATGAAATTCTTTATTTATTCTACCATAAAAATTCAGATATGCAATTTTGAAAATTTTAACATAATTCCACTATTTCACATCTAGAAGCAAAATTTTCTACAGACTATACTAGCAATAAATGGAAATTCCGACTTGTTACTGGTTAAATTCTTGTTAAAGATTCAGAATACAGATTCAAAATACAATAAAAAAAAAATGTGCTGGATATAATATACTTTATTGGCTGGTCCTCGTCAGCGCGTTGGTAACTAACACTAATTGCCAAATCTGCTGCATGAGTTCGACTCCGGCCTGTGATGGAGAAGAAGAAACAAAAGACAATAATATACTTTATTGCCAGTGAATATCACCAATAAATGAAGTAGTTGGTTAAAATGAATTCCCACACCGCTTTTTAACCTCACAACGGTTGCCTTACATTTATGTCTCCCTTCTTGCAGTTTGATTTTATCAACAAGTCACAAAGATACCAAAATGAATCAGACTGATTTCTTTATATATTGCAACAAAGCTGTGATATCTTCTTAATGCTTAAAGTACATCAAAATGCTGGGCGGCTAGGTTTATGGACTCTTAACAACATTATGACCTCTTTACTATTTAATCCTCTTCCATTTCATCTTCTAAGGTAATTTGATCCGTTTTGGATCCATTGTCTTCTGTTTTGGCTTTTGTATGTTTATCCTTCCCTCTGAATTGCATTTTCTGCTTTAGGCTTTGCACGTTTTTCTGTGGGTCGGCTATATGCGGGTCCCATAGACTGCTTGACCTTGTGAACATTACTAAAACATACATTCATTTATTTCAAGCTCCTATGTGATTTTTCCAAAAAAATTGTAGCACCCAAAATGATGGTATGACAGAATATGGTATGAATGACTAAGATCAGCAATAAATAAAAAATCAGTATAGATTTGGAATTTTATATTATATAATTATTTTACAATTTGTAGCTGATAAAATAAGAATCAATTTCAGCTTCAAATCTGAAATAATTTATTGTAATAAAATAATCATTGTAATTTGCAATTAGAAATTGTAATGAGTTGTAATTTATTGCAAGTACAAATTTGACTTCTGAACTAGATGGTTTTCATTGTTTGAATATTGGATAAAATATATAATAAAAATTGAAGCTCTCTTATAATAGTAAATTCTTTTAAGAAGTGTGAAATGTTTCTAGAATGTTGGATTCATACTTGAAAAGTACTATTGTATTGATCTCTATAATCTTTTTATCTATATTAGATTTACTAGACTTTTTTTATTTTTGGATAAATTGACTTTTTTTTGGCGATGGAAGGTTCAAATCTACGAGACTGCCCAACAGAGGCACAAATCATTTTAGAAAAAGGTTGATTTCCAAAAATGTTGATATTGATAAATAATAGATATTATATAATATGATTCTAGAATATCATTTATTAAACCACAAAAAGTGTTTTGCTTAAAAACAAAATTGTATTTTGTTTAAATCAAGCACAGTTCAGAAGAACAAAATGGAAACATTGAATAAATTGATTGTTTTGGTTGGAAGGCTACATTGCTAGCAGCGTAGCCTTCCAACCAAAACAATCGACCACACTATACTAGGAAGGTTGTTGAAAACCCTAGCCCCCAATCGAAAACTCAAACTAGGCCCCCACCCAACCTGAAAACAATGCGAAGCTGTGAGGTGCTCCAAGAAAAATGCACCCAAACACAATCATACCATGAGATTACTCCAGACCAAACCAAAAAGGTTTACATCAGCCCTGTCAACCAACCTTCAATATCGTTCTCAAAATACCTCCTGAAGAGGAAAGGGAGCCATCCCATTAGTTCATGGAGATTAGCAAAAGACCAAATATTGACTTGCCACCACTTCAAACCTTGTCCTTGTAAAACTTATCTTCGTAGACCATCCGCACAAACCTCTCCATCCATAGTGTGTTGGCTTCACCATCAATCCCCACTAGTTGAAGAAAATCTTTGCCCATCATTGCCTAGCGGTTGTCTTTCCAAACCATGCTCGTCGAAGTTCAAGATAAAAGACTTTTGCCGCCTCTACCTCTGGCTGAAACAATGTCAATATTATCCAATAGGGATTCAGCCTTGAAAATCTCTCAGAGAAACCACATAGACTATTGGGCCTTCGACTCCTCAAGGTCCAGGAGCGAGGCCTAAAACTGAGATGGGATATTCGTGTTGATATGGTATATATTTGTGGAATTTAGAAATTCTCTATGCAAGACCATCCTGATGGCCTCCATTGCCATCAAGTCTGGAGCCTTGCATACTACGTGTAGTTGCTAGTCTGAAATATAACCAAGAAATGACATTTGTCGTTTGTCGCTCCTTAATATAATAGGAGTCTCCAAGACAAATGTGATGAATTAAGAGAAGCGAGACTTCCACTTATAGAGGAGGCGACATGGTTCCCACGCTTGAAAATCTCCAGAGTTAAAGACATTCATAAATTCAATGTTCAATTAGGGCCAAGGAGATGCTACGTGATGTTACCTCGATGACAAATATAGATCAAAAAAGCTTCCAAAATCGAGCTGACACACTTGAAAAGACAACATTGGTATGAGATGCATGGGTCGTTTCTCCCAAAGAGGCCAAGTGTGTCTACAATCTGGAAATAAATGCCATCAGTACAAATCCCTGGAAAGTAACATATTCCTTCTTCCATTGCCAAAGTGACATTTAGGATCCAAGACTGCTAACTTGACTCCATCCACGGTGACATTGGCCAGCTCACCAACCTCACTATTTTCCTCTCAATAGGTGTGCATAGTTGAGTATAATTCAAAATACCTGGGGAGTTCCATGACTCTATCCACTAAGGCACATAATTTCCAATTAGTTGTTGATCTTGATATCACGACATTGCTCACCCGAGAAGAGTTCCCTTCAATCTCAATGTTGGAAATGCCTAGATCTTGGCAAAAGATCAAATCTTGTGTCAATGCTTTTAGTGCAATGTAAACTTCATCTTGCCATCACAATGTGTGAATTGATAGTGCTTCCTTAAATGTTGGGTAGATCCGCTATTCAGTAATTCTACTAATGTTACTTCCACTTTATTTAAAAAAGGAAGACAGAGGCATTTCATTTTCCTAAAAATTATTTAGTTTTTTTTTTTTTTTTCTTCCAAATCTTCCAAATTAGTAACAAAAGGCTAGAAATCGAGAGAACCAAAAAGGTAGACCTATGAAGGATAGGCCATTCCTTGAAGAGGCTTACAATATCATTGGGGAGGGCCGCGATCTAACCTAGTTTGGCTCCAACAAGCCTGTAAGAAAGGTGATGCAGGAGCATCCTAGGATTCTTGGCAATCTTGTATCAACCAAAAATATGTTTGTCTTTGAAGGTAGATTGTTGGTTTTGATCTTGGTTTGGTGGAGTACTTGCTCGGTTTGGGAGACTGGTTGCTCGGTTTCTATGGTTACCGCGGTGCTCGGTCTTTGAAGAACGCTCGGTGATTGAAGGCGTCGGTTCTCTGGCGCTCGGCGATAACTGTGTTCCTTGGTCATGCCTGGCATGGTCGGTCGTCTGGTATTCGGTTATTTCTTCTATTGCTCAGTGTTTTTGCTTACCGACTGGATTGTTTGGATAGTTCGGCTTGGCTGACTAGTGCATTTAATTTGGGTCGTGCTCCTCGTGTTATAGATTGACCATTGGACATACGGGGACCTAGATCTGACGTGTTGCATTCTTCTAAGCGGATCTAATGATCGTTTGGGGCCATCTTTGAGAGTTTATTTATTTTGTAAGGCTATGTGAGAGCCGACTGATGTTTTAGCATTTAATATTTGTTTGTAAAGATTTATTGTTTCATCAGCCGACTCGTGGCTGGGAATTAGTATTTATAGGATGGTTGGGTAGATGTTTAGGGCATCAATTTGTTGGAAGGAAGGTTAGCAGCCTGCGAGCTTAGGAGCAGGAAGATTGCTTGGAAGTTTGAGTACAAGTTTAGATCTTTCCTGGGTGCCTATCAGTGTGCTGTGTGTTACAGACCTGGGCTAGCTGAATGTTGATGTTGGGGAAAAGATTTAGATCCTGCGAGATCTTGTAGACTGTTACCTACTTTGTATCTAGCCGTAATCAGGAAGACCTTACAGCCCGACACATTGCATGTAATTGGTGATTTGACGAATAAAGACATCTGTTTCACTGCATATCTATTTCTTTTATTGTGTATTTTCGTTGCATATTGGTTTGGCTGCAAGGTCGGTCAGTCCTTAATTGGATCCACCGAGCTTGACTGCATTAAGTGGTATTAGAGCGAAGTTTGTTCCTGTTTGAGCAAAGTCCGTTTCTGTTGGAGTCGAGTGGATCATGTGTATCTAGATCTTGATTTGAAGATGCCTCTGAGGAGAAATCGTGAGATCTCTAAAGAAGAGGAAGCTACTGGTGAATTCTGTCTTGATGATTTTAGGGCTTTGCAGAAACAAGTGCAAGACCTACAAGAGGAATTAAGAAAGAAGAAGCCTACCTTGAAAGAGGATAGTGATGATGAATATGAGGAAGATCATTTTGAAGAAGCTGTAGAAGAAGCTAGAGATTCTGAGGAGAATCGAATTTTGAAAGCTATGTCTAAGATTGGGAAAAGACCTAAGATTGAGTTTCTGCATTTGCTGAAAGCCTTAGGCCAGAAGAATTGATTGATTGGATCAATGAGATTGATGAATAGTTTGAGTATGAAGAAATAGAAGATCCTGATAGGGTTAGATTTGCAAAGACTAAGTTGAAAGGTCATGCAAATATCTGGTGGAGAGAAGTTTAGTTAGAAAGAGGTAGAAGAGGAAAAGAGAAGATCACTAAGTGGAACCGAATGGTTGACAAGTTTAAGAAGCAATTCATTTCGGTGGATTATGAATTGGACATGTTCAAGAAGATGCAAGCTTTGAAGTAGACTAACAAATCAGTATAGGAGTATATCGAGGAGTTTTATAGAATCCTGATTAGGACTGGTCATTCTGAAGCTGATAAAGAGAAGGTTGCTAGGTATGTCTATGGCTTGAGACCTAGTATTTAGGAAGAGTAACTTATTATGCGGATTACAACAATTGGTGATGCTTATCAGATGACATTACAGATTGAAGAGAAGCTGAATAGGAAGTATGAAAGAAAACATAACAATAGGAACGGAGGTGGTAAAACTGGTGAGACAGTTGTTGAGAGTAATGTGATAGAGAATCCTAAGTCTGATGTAGGATCTGGCAGTGGTCAAGTTACTAAGAATGTTGGACAGAGAGGAAGGTGGAAGAATGAGTTCACCGACACTTGTTATAACTGTGGTGAAGCTGGTCATAGAAGTTGGCAGCGTCCTAAGAAAAGAGTTGCATTAGTTGCTGAAGAAGGCATTGAGAATGTTCCAGAGAAAGGTGAATGTCTTGTCACTAGGAGATTAGCTGCATGTGTTCATGAACTAGTGCAAAGAAGCAATTTGTTTAGAACCAGATGTAAGTGCAAGGATAAGGTATGTAATGTCATAGTTGATGGTGGCAGTTCTGAGAACTTTGTTTTAGATAAAATGGTTAGTAAGTTGAATTTGGAAAGAAGGAAACATCCCAATCCTTATCAAATTAGTTGGATACAAGATGTTTCTAAGGTTAGAGTTGAAGAACAATGCTTGGTTAAGTTTCAGATTGGATCTTACCATGATGAGATATTGTGTGATGTATTGCCTATGGATGCTTGTCATCTGTTGCTCGGTAGACCCTGGCAGTTTGACATAAATGTTTTGTTTGATGGTCGTGCTAACACTTATGTGGTTAGGCATGAAGGAGCTTGGCATAAGCTGATACCTTTACAACAGACAAGGGTTAAGGGATGTGGAGTTATTAGGTGTTGTCCTGATGACAAACCTCAAGAGCAGAAGGTTGATGAACCTATTCCTGTTAAGTCTAGTTTAAAGGAGAAGGAGAATGATATCTCTAAAGAGTTTGTTGAGATTAAGAGATAGATGGTTTTGCTGGCAGAGATGGTTCAGTAGATGGTGACATTTGTGACACAGAGAGATGCAGATGATATTGAGTTGGTTGAGGAGTCTAGAGAGGATGAACCTTACCGGGGCACTGAGGTGATCGGTAGTGGTCAGAGTCGGTTGCTATCAATTGTCGATCGGAGGAGTAAACAAAGTGGAAGACAAAAGGACTTTTTGCATGAGACAATGAATGAAGTGAAGACTACTTGGGATGAAGGACAAGAAGAGATGTGGGTGAAGAATAGATTCGGCATACTTGTTTTGATTCCCTTGAGGCGTTCCTGATTTCCTTATGAGAAAATCTTTCTTACCTGGGGTGTTTGATGTAGGAGCATCCTAGGATTCTTGGAAATCTTGTATCAACCAAAAATATGTTTGTCTTTGAAGGTAGATTGTTGGTTTTGATTTTGGTTTGGTGGAGTACTTGCTCGGTTTGGGAGACTGGTTGCTCGGTTTCTATGGTTACCAGGGTGCTCAGTCTCTGAAGAATGCTCGGTGATTGAAGGCATCAGTTCTTTGGCACTTAATGATAACTGTGTTCCTTGGTCATGCCTGACATGGTCGGTCGTCTAGTGCTCAGTTATTTCATCTGTTGCTCGGTGTTCTTGCTTATTGATTGGATTGTTTGGATAGATCGGCTTGGCCGACTGGTGCATTTAATTTGGGTTGCGCTCCTCGTGTTATGGATTGACCGTTGGACATGTGGGGACCTAGATCTGGCGTGTTGCATTCTTCTAGGCGGATCTGATGACCGTTTGGGGCCATCTTTGAGAGTCTATTTATTTTGTAAGGCTATGTGAGAGCTGACCAATGTTTTATCATTTAATATTTGTTTGTAAAGATTTATTGTTTCATCAGTCGACTTGTGGTTGGGAATTAGTATTTATAGGATGGTTGGGTAGATGTTTAGGGCATCAGTTTGTTGGAAGGAAGGTTAGTATCCTGCGAGCTTAGGAGCAGGAAGATTGCTTGGAAGTTTGAGTACAAGTTTAGATCTTTCCTGGGTGCCTATCAGTGTGCTGTGTGTTATAGACCTGGGCTAGTTGAATGTTGATGTTGGGAAAAAGATTTGGATCCTGCGAGATCTTGTAGACTGTTACCTGCTTTGTATTTGACCGTAATCGAGAAGGCCTTACAACCCAACACATTGCATGTAATCAGTGATTTGATGAATAAAGACATCTGTTTCATTGCATATTTGTTGCTTTTATTTTGTATTTCCGCTGCATATTGGTTTGGCTGCAAGGTCGGTCAGTCCTTAATTGGATCCACCGAGCTTGACTGCATTAAAAGGAAACCCTAATAACATATGATCACTCAATTCCTCTTCTTTCAAACATAGAACACACCTCGAGGGGCATTCAAAACCCATTCTCTTGAATTTATATATTGTTAATATTTTTCCTTCAAGAGTTGCCCAAGCGAAGACCCCGACCTTGGGCAAGTAGAACTTATTCCAACATAAATGATTGGGGATCTTAGTTCTGATTTGATGTCTCACCTAAGCCATCATATCATATCCATCTTTAGCACTGAATTGCCCATTGTTGGATTTTGCCTATATCAAATTGTCCCTCCCTTTACAACATACTAGAGCTTTGGTTACTAATGCCTTCACTACCTGGTTTACTTCAGTGGCCAAGAGTATATAAAAATCAAAATCCTTATAGTGCCATCCTAACAAACAATCCTTACTGATAAATTCCACATAATCTCTAACCAAACAACACCAACTTTTCTTTAGAAAAGCCTTAGTTTTTTTTGCCTCAATGATATTGTCAAGATTAGGATAGCCTCCTCATGAATCCTCCTAAAACAAGGCCGATCCTCCATCATATATGTCCAATGATAAATATTCTATTATTACAAATATATAGTTGAGAAAGAAGTTCCAAACTCTTGATCTGCATGTGAGAGGGGTGATTGTAGGTTTTGAAAATACAAGTCAACTCATTATTATCCAAGTATTTCCCTTGTAGGATTTCTACCCATTTCAATTGAGGGTCTTTATACATCCTCCATACAATCTTAGCCCCTAAGACTTTTTTCCATGATTGATTGCGAATGCCAACACCCCCGTACTCCTAATCTGTAAACTTTGTCCTAAGAGAGCATAGGGAATTGATCCTTCTTCATCAACCCCTACCAAAAAAACTTTCTCATTTTCTGAACCAATTGCTGGTTTTCTCTAACTAATAATGAAAGAGAAGACAACAAGTATATAAGAATGGACAAAATGATTGTCTTAAGAATGCTAATTTTGTTGGGCCAAGACAACCATCTTCACTTGCAAGAGAATAATCTCTTTTCAAATTTGTCACCAAAAGGATCCCATAGTTTAGAAGATCTCAACCCTTTTGGAAGGGGAAGACCAAAATATGTGCATGGAAGTTTACCAACTTTAAAATTTAAAATTCTAACAATCTCCAATTCTTGTCTAGGGGGAACTAAAAAGAAGAATACTCTTGATTAATCTCTCGACTAGAAGCCTTAGCATATGACTTCAAAATTTTCTAGAAATTCAATGCTTCTTGCTTCTTCTGGGAACCCCAAACAATATGAGATCATAAAAAATGGCAAAAATAGTCAACAACAAACTAGTCACTTGGATCCCCTCCACTACTCATGCATCTCGATAACTCTTGAAGGCTCTCCCTAAAGCCCCAACCATGATAATGAAAATAAATAGTGACCAAGGGTCACCCTATCGCAAACCCTTGGAAGCATTGAATAACCCCTTTGAATAGCCATTGACAAGGACCGAAAACCTTGACTAGAAATATGACTAGAGATCTAATCAATCCATTTCTTATTAAAACAAAATGCTTCCAAGACCTTTCATAAGAAGTGAAAATCCTTTATCATAAGATCTTCTTATGTCTAATTTATAAGCATACTTGGGCTCTTATTGTTATGAATTGAAGGAATTACTTCTTGAATTATGATGACCCCATCCAAAATAGAACTATTAGGAAAAAATCTAAATTTCTCTTCTTAGATAATAAAAAAGAGGATCCCCTTTACCCTATTAGCCATAACCTTTGCCAATATCTTATAGATTTTATTGCAAAAAGAAACGGGGCAAAATTCTTCAAAGGCACTAACATTCTCTTTCTTTGGAATTTTAATGCCCTACCAACAAGCCCTTGAAACAAAGGACAAAACTTACACTTATATCTATCTATATAATTTGGTGCTTTTTGGTAATCATTTCCTTAGTCATTAGCATAGATCTCTTGCAACCTTCTTTTTCTATCCATATAAGGAATACCCTAAATCCCCTTCAATTAGATCTTGCATTTGTATCTCTTCACCCTTTTGGGTTGTACAAATCAGTGTTGGCCTAAGTATTGGAATTTGGTCTTCCAATGTATGTATAATTTGGTTGTTTACCATTGATCACCATTTTATATTATACATTTTAGTGAACCCGCTGCTTTCATGCTTTCTACTTTTTGATTTGGTAGTTAGATCTTCTTTGTGTGATCTCCTTTGCATCATTTTCATTCTGATTTCGATGTTAGATTTCCTTTCTATCTAGATCTACTTTGTATGCATTGTGTTAGTCATTACATCTTTATTAGATTGTATGCATCTAGATCTCTAGCTTCTATCTCTCCTTTGGTGTTTAGATCTCATTTACATCAATTTGCATAAATTAGTATATCTACATTGTGAAAAAGACAAAAAAAACTGCATGTTGTTTCCTAGATCTAGTTCAATCTTAGATTGCATTTCATTTTGTCAAAAACAATAGAAAACACACAAATATTTCATTCATAGTTATTGCATTTCATTTTCAATGGAATTTTTATTTTCATTTGCTTCTTCAATTTCAAGTTTTCTTCAAGATCTTGAGGATGAATTAGTTCTTCCTATTATTTATTCCCATAATATTCACCCTCCCAAAATTGATCCCACCCCTAAGGAAATTGTGATTAACCATTCCTTGTAAAGGTCTCCCTCTTAACAAAGAGGCTTTCAATAACAATGACAATCTTTCTTCTCCAATCTCTCTTCCTTATAAGGATTATTTGGTACAAGAGGATGATTACATGACTATTTCTCCTAATGGTAAACCACTTCCTATGAGTTTCATTGACATTCCTTCTATAGATGAGGCCTTGATGAGTTATGTTTGTCCTTCTCCTAAACATACCTTAGAAGTAGAGGATGAAATCCACGAGGCTCTTCCTAAGGAATATTTTGAGCTTAATGAACTTAATCAATTCGATACCATTCAAGATACCTCTCAAACCAAATTTGGGATTGTTGTAAAAGGTGTTCATGCACTACTATACATTGATGAGCTTATTTTCACAAATCCAACCTTAAAGCATACAAATTCTAATAAAATTGACTCTATTCAATCGCTATTTCCTTCTTCAATTCTTCCTCCAATACAAATAGGCGGCCCTTCAATTCTTCAAGATGATGATTGGGGAACCTTAGACTTCACACCAACATTTTGTATGAAGGACCATACCTTTGAATTTGAGCATCAAACAAATCTATCTAATTGATGTGTGGATATTGATTGGTCCTCTTTAGATTTCAATCCACTGCCACCTAAAGGAACATCTTATCTTACTGATACATTGAACCTTCCTAATGAGCAATGTTTTTCAAAAGAAACTTTAGGTATCCCGCCTTCTCATTTGCCTAATCACTCTATACATTCTCCTCCTAATTTATCCTCACAACAAGAGTCTATTTTGTTTGATTTTCTTAAGGCCAACTTAATTACTCCTCCTTTGAAAAACAAGAACAAAATTAACAAACATAAAAAAGACAATTCTTCCATTTGTATGTTTCATCAAATTCATGGCCGACTAGTGAATGTTATGATTTGAAGTGTAAAATTTTAAAAATTATTGATTGTGGTATGATTCAAATGACTTGCAATGATGAATGAAACCTTTTTCAAGATCATTATACCTAATATATCTACATCCCTATTATGTTGCTTCTCACTATGTGACATTTATAGTGTATCCTTTGTGGGCTCATTGTCATACTTTGTGAGCAACATGATAGTTCTTTTTCCTTGTCTCCTCACTTGTGGGGCAAGGGTCCTATTTCTCCCTTCTACTTATCTCAAAGGATCCATTTTATCTCTTTGTTGACTTGTTTCTTTTATAATATGGCATTCTTTCTTGCATGAATTTGTTGTTTTACATAAGGACATTCTCTTTTTCAGGAGATAGACATCCCAAGTTGCAATCTTATGCTTGCTTGAAAACAAATGTCTATTATAAATAGAAACCACTTTGGGAGAATAATGTGTCCTTCCTCTTTGTCTCTTCCTTCACAATGCATTAAATATCCCTTGTGAACTTGCATCTTTTATTGTATGATGCTCATTCTTGCAACAATTTATTGTTTTACACAAGGATTTTCATCTCGAGTTGCAACATTATTCTTACTTGAAAGCGCATGTTTATTATACAAGATCTATCACTTAGGGCATATATTGCGTTTTCTTTCTTTCTGTTTCTTTCAAGGATCCTTTATCTCTTTGTTGTTCATCTCTTTTGTACTACGATGTCCTCCCCTGTATGAACTTGTTGTTTAGGATTTTTCTCTCCTTACAATCTCTTCCTTACTTGGAAGTGCATATCTTGTACACTTGAGGTCACCACTAAGTAGACATAATGTGACATCCTTGTCTTCCTTTCATCTCTATGGATTTGCTATTATTTCATGATGGTATAATATTTTTTGCATGGGATGATTTGTTTCACACAAGATCCTAATGTCTTTGCTTTAAAATTCCTTTTCATGTCTCAAAAGGTGTGTCTATCATCTAATAATCATTTCATTTCTTTCATTGATGAATTTATTACTTTATGTGTGATGTCTTTTCTAGCATATATATGTCTATTTTACATTACAATTTCTCTCTAATGTGCCACTTATTTTTCTTAGAGTTATGTATCTATTATGTGGTAGTTATCATTCAAGATGTATTATATATCTTTCCTTCACACTTGGGGGGCAATATTTCATGTACATTCTTTCTCTCTTTTGTCTAAGGATCTACTTTACTTGGTATAGTGGCATTTATTTATTATGAGACATTCTTTTCCTATAAGGAATTATTGTTTTGATTGGGATTCTCTCTTATACAAGAGGTGTGAATCCTTGATCATCACCTCTTATTTATTTTCAAACCTATGTTCATCATAAACAACTTCCCTTACTATGTGATTCAAATTCTATCATCCTTAATCAAGAATACCTATTTCACCTAGCGATAGGGGGCTAAATGGGCACATTCTTTCTCTCCTCCCACTCTTTGTCTTGAAGATGCTATCTTTTTTAAAGAAATCCTCTTGAAGGTAGATGTATTTTTGGGAAGATCTCTTCCTTTCAAGGGTCTCTTCTCACAAGTGAAATATCCTTTCATGATTATCTATTTTCTTATCTTATAAGATTTAATTCTCGTAGCTAAGTTTATGGAATACATCATTGTTTTAAGGATATCTCTTTTTTGTTGGAAGTAGGTATCTTTGATTTTATTCCTTATAATATCTACTACGTAGCCATCATAAGGAGGGGGCCATACATATGAACTCCCTTGTACATTATTTTGTGCTTTTGTTTCTATATTTTAACACACAACCAATCCCCATGGATACAACATATCCATATCCATCTATGGGGTGCACATAAACAAACCAATCCCCATGATATAAGTAATTCATTTCCATTCATGGGATGCACATATACAAAATAATCTTCATTGTTATAAATAATCTATATCCATCCATGAAGTGCACATATACAATAATCTTCATGAATATAGAAGATCTGTATCCATTCATAAGGTGCACATAGGAAAATTTGCCGGTAGGCACGGGCTTCTTGATGGAATTGATTAGCATGACATACAATTTGCTAGTACTTTCAAGGTTATCACACTCCCATCTCTCTCTCTCTCTCTCTCATGGTTGGGTAGAACCATGGAGCTAGTATCATCATTGGCGATTCTCTTATTTTTCCTATGTGGTCACTTATGCTCCTTCAATAGCTTTCCATACATGATATTAGTGGGTGAGGCATTTTTGGTTGAGGCCTCCTTCACTATTTGATTTGGAGTTTTGTTTTAGTACTAACCCTTTTTGTGTGTTTTATCTTTTCTTTTCTTTTCGTGGACTATAAAAGGACCTTTCCTTTCCTTTCCTTTTCTTTTTTCTTTATTTTCGTGTCCTTGTGCATGGATGTGGAGTTAGGATCCTTAGTTTGGGGGCTTATGTCCTTAGACTTAGTGATGTCTTATCTCTTTTCAATTTTCCATAATAATCTTTCTCTCTTTCTTTATTCTATCTCTTTCTTTACCATGAGCATGAAATTATCTCATACTCCATCTTAAGTGGGAACTAAAAAGGGGATTTAGAGTATTCCTTATGTGGATAGAAAAAGAAGGTTGCAATAGATTTATGCTAATGAATAAGGAAATTATTACTGAAAAGATAGAATAAAAGATATGATCTAATATATTAAAGTAGGTGTAAGATATAGAAGTAGGAATGTGTGCACGTAAAAATGCAAGAGGGAAAATACCAATTTTCTGATTGGTGGAGTCCTGGAATGACCCGATTTATGAACCTAGCAATCTGAAACCTAAAAATATGAGATGGGTAACTCTCTATCATGATCCTAGGTATAGGTTGACTTTCTAGGTATAGGTCGACTTGGTGTGACATGTACCGGTATAGGTCAAAGATTTGACCTATACCTGAAATTGCCAAAATTAGAAATTGAAAGATGTATCTGGGAAAATCTATTGAAGGTTATTTAGATTTTGTAACTAAATCTGCACCCTAAATGTCTGGGTACAGGTCAAAAATTTGACCTATACCTAATGTTGTTGGAATTCAGAATAGAAAAGTAGATCGGGAAATGTCTCCAAAATGGGTTCTCATTTTTGTAGCTATATTTGCATTCCGAACCTACTCTTACACCTAGAAGGGTTAATTTCAAGGTATAATGTGCGAGATCCAAGAAGTGTTAAAATTTTTAGGGAAAATGGAAGGATAATCGGGAAAATCAAGCGTAAATGCTAAAATGGGGCCAAGAGGGAAATGTATTATGTGAATGGATGGGTAAATGGGAAGACGTGAATAGAAAATAGAGCCAACTTAGAGCTTTGAGAAAGATTGAAGGAGAAAGAGGACCTTGATATAAATAAGGTATGTAATTAAGTGTAATATGAGATCCTAAAACACACTAAAGTCAGCTAAAAATGGTCTCAAATAAACACAAAAGCAAGTGCCTACTTCTTAGGACTATATATATATAATCAAAACCTTGAAAAGTGCATAGCTTAAGATATAGATACACAAATCAAGAATACAAGAAAAATGATTGTTTCACGATCATGCATAAGTAGAAGTCTACACATACTTCCAAGGGTTCCATGACAATCCATACCAAATAACAAGTGCCAAACAAACAATTCATGACTACCAATAGATAAGGCTAGATCAATTATCATGATCCATGTACAAAGAGATTCATTTTAAACACCAAATAAAAATGTGTTCCTATGACGATTACGTATACAATATTCATTTACTAGGGTGTTAAACCAACTAGGTTTTATCATGAAAGAAAGAACAAACCGCTTGACATTCAAACTAAGCTCACAAGTACAATAAGGAAGAGATGTTGAAAGTAGGCAGAGACATTGATTCAGGCAAGCACCAATCTATATTGGAGACACCGATCGACAGTTAAATTTTTCTATGGTGATTGAGATGTCTTCATCCAAAGAGGCGGAGGCACTGGTCAACAAATGAAGATGCCGATCCATGCAGGTGTTGATGGACAAGTGCATGTGCCAATTTGGAAGTCTCTGCCAAACTTCAAGGTCTTTTATCTTGGCACTTAACCGACAAGGGCACTTATCCTAAAGACCTGCTAGTATTTTATGAAGGGCACATAATACACATCATCAATGCTCTTTTCACATGATATAATTACATGAACCATTAAATTACAATATCTATCAACAATATTGTCTATACAATAATTATAATTATTCACAATAATTAGAAGTACCTCAAGGATTAAAGAAGGTGCAAGAGGTGTATTTAGAAAGTTTGAGACTACTCAAATATTGCACTATGATCCCCAATGGTGGTTGGTCATGCCACCCAACCATGAGGTAATTTACAACCCACCCCACCATGCTTGGAGAGATACCCATAAGGTACAACACACACATTGGCCAATCATACAACAAGGTTTTCAACACTTTCAACATACCAACATATGAATAAATTCAATGATTACATCCATAAGGAATCCAAAATTACACAATGGTCTAGAAGATATAAGAGGTCAAAAAACCACTCAAACCATGCAATGCAATCCAACATGAAGACCATTCAAGATGGGATAAAGTGGAAGCATAATGAAATCATCAAAGGTACTTATCATCATAGCATCCCTACTCAAAATTTATAGGGAATGGATGGATGAAAAATAGGAGTGTCATTACATAGCCGTGATGTCAAAAGTAAAATATGCCATCACATAACTTCATCATGACTAATGAAGAGTTGAACAATTATCTCGTCTAGACGAGGATGCCTAACTTGCAGGATATACTAGTCCTTATACCATTGCATCCTTAGTTTGTGAGAGAAATATGGGAACACACAAGGAATCAACTATTATCTTGTTATTAATATTATATTCAAATTCATTTAAATTATCTTTTCACTTAAATTAACTACTCTCCAATGAGTTACGTTGGTGGCCGATTTGTGCCTTAGTCCCCGATCGGGAATCATGCCTGAGTTTGTCTCTAAACCCACCCAACTCTGATTTACAAGATAAACATATGTCGCAATGATATATGATCACTAATCATATCAAATCCCTAATGCACATTTCTCATTACTGACATTATCCTTGGTAATATACACAATTGGTTCATAATCAAGAGAGTGGATCCACTTGAATCTCGCATGCAATACTTATACCAATGTAAGTAAACCACATATGAAACCTCTACAACAATGAACTATTAGGAATAGTCCCAAGAGATAACTGAGAGGGTGGGGGTGAATTAGTTATCTACAAGATTCAATTCTTTATCCAATTAAGTATACTTAAACATAAAGCATAAACACAATGAAAGAACACAAGAACACAAAACCAATATTTTGGTTACGGGGAAACCCAAATAGGTAAAAACCCCGATGGGAATTGACACCCACTAATATTCTACACTAGAGTATTATGATCTTTGTTAGAAGATCCTTAACCCTGTTAGGAGTTTCTTTACAATATATTTAGTACAATAAACCTGGTCAAGGGTCGCACCCTGTTAGGAGTCTTTTACAATTATCCCTATTAGGGGAGAGGACACACTGTCTGAGAGCACACTGCTCAAAGGGGAAAAGGCTACAACCTTCTGAATAATAGATACACACTATATGTGGATCTTGGTGAATTGCGCTTTGACCTGATGTCTGGATCAGTTCCAATGTATAGCACAAGTACTTTAATTGGTCACATAGACCTTCTTCTGATGGCTCAACACTTCACACACTCTACTATGCTATGCTTAATCAACTATGAACCACACTTCAGTAATCACAAATGACTGCCTATAAATATCTTTCCTCTAAATGATATAATCAAGTCAGCCTATTAGAACCACCTTGAAATCAAATTAGAGAAACCACAAAAAACTCTAATAAACATTCTGTCAGCTCTACTATGCACACAACACATTCTGGGACCTGATAATTGTAGACACACACTACACACTGTCAGCTTTACCAAAACAACTGGATCTTTCTCCTCAAGCTAAATTACTTCATGCACTGTTAACTAAACATCAATAACTCTCCTCTAAGCTTAAATCCAAGGGCGCATACCCACAGGATAGGCGCAACTACATAACCTATAAAATCTTTGTCGGCTCTTTAGAACAAACACAGGAAACTGCTGCTGGCGAATAGAGACTACATAACTTCACTTCTACTCATTAAAAAACTATGCGTCCATGAATGAAACATCACTAACATGTCTTCAACATATATCCAAGCGCACAAGGCTCCATGACAACTGTACAAACAACCAAACATAGAACACTGCCTGTTACTCTGTTAGGAACACTGCTGACACAAGCTGCTATATAACTGTCTGTACTAATAGTTAACCTCTGAGCCCATGATATCATGCTGATATCATGTCCATGCTTCATATACTGAAAGCTTACTACATAAGACCTCCACACATGCTACTTTCCATATGTCGTCATCAATGACAAATATACAGTCAGTACTGGCCTGCTGGCAAATCTCCAACAATCTCCCCCTTTGGCATTGATGGCAACATGTGGAATGAAAAACCACCACCAGCCCAAATGAACATTTATTTTATAACATTCTCCATTTCCTCTTCAAAAATCCCCCAAAGATGAATTCTCCATCTGCTGCAATATTTTCTAATATTCTCTATTTCCTCAATTGTACTGCTGTCAAAACTAAATACTACTCCCCCTTAGTATATTACTCCTCCTTTTCTGTTTTTCATGATTTTGTATATTACTCCCCCTTTGACATCAATGGAAAATGGCACCATTCATTTTAAGCACTGGTACTACTCCTGAGGTAGAGTAGTCAACCTTCCATCAGTCCTAAGGATTGATGCCTTTCCTCCTTTCTTATAAGCAAAATCAGGGAAGGGAATGACTCCCAAATTCTCCCTGAGATACTCAAAAGTATCCTTAGGCAAGGGCTTTGTGAATATATCTTCCAACTAATCTTTAGTACTCACATAGTCCAACTTGACTTCTTTCTCTACCACTTTCTCTCTTAGGAAGTGATACTTGATCTCAATGTGCTTTTTCTTTGCATGCATCATAGGGTTCTTTGACATATTGATAGTGCTAGTGTTATCACAGTGAATAACAATAGGATAATCAATTTGAATTCCAAAATCCTTTATCATTTTCTTGATCCAAACAATTGTAGAACAATTAAAGGCTATTGCAACATACTCCGCTTCAGCTGTTGACTGAGAAATACAATTTTGTTTCTTGCTTGTCCAAGTGACAAGTCTATCACCAAGAAACACTGCTCCTCTTGAAGTACTCTTTCTGTCATCAATACATCCTGCCCAATCTGCATCAGTGTACACATGAAGCTCAACATTTTCTAAATTAGGATACCATAGACCATAATCTATAGTGCCCTGCAAGTATCTGAATATTCTCTTTACTGCCATGAGGTGACTTTGTTTAGGTTCTATTGCAAATATTCCAACTATGCCAACTGCATTTGAAATATGAGGTCTAGTCTGAGTAAGATATATGAGTTTTCCAATCATAGACTTATACAATGTTGTATCTACTGCTGGTGAGTCATCTTCTTTTGTAAGATTGCATCCAGTGATCATAGGGGTTCCTACTAGCTTGCAATCATCCATCTTGAATTTCTTCAATATCTCTTTCACATATTTTGACTAATTAATAAAAATTCTTTTTTCCGTCTGCTGCACATTTAGTCCCAAAAATTATTTGATAGGACCAATCATACTCATCTCAAACTCATTATGCATTTCTTTGGCAAATTTTGCACTTAGTTTGTCATTACCTCCAAAGATAATGTCATCAACAAATATAGCTACAAGTAGTAGACCTTTAGATGTCTCTCTAATGAATAGATTACAATCTGTTGCTCCTTTCTTGAATCCAATCTTTGTTAGATATCCATCTAGTCTCTCATACCATGCTCTAGGGGCTTGCTTAAGTCCATAGAGGGCCTTCTTCAATATGCATACCATATCAGGTCTGTCTGATAAGGTGAATCCTTCCGGCTGCTCAATGTATACTTCTTCTTTCAAATCTCCATTTAGGAATGCTGACTTGACATCCATCTGATAAACTTTGAATTTTTTGACTGTAGCATAACCTAGAAATAACTTAATAGCTTCTAATCTGCTCATAGGTGCAAATGTGTCTGAATAATCAATGCCTTCTCTTTGTACATACCCTTTACATACTAATCTTGCTTTATTTCTTACTACTGTACCATCTTCATTCATCTTGTTTCTGAATATCCACTTTGTTCCAATCACATTCTTATCACTAGGTCTTGGGACTAGTTCCCAAGTGTCATTCTTAATAATATGATCAAGTTCTTCTTTCATAGCATCATGCCAATCTGAATCATTACATGCATCTTCAACACTTAAAGGTTCAATATGAGATAGTAAACATACCACTTCACTGCTAGCTAAGTTCTTTGCTTGGGACCTTGTTAAGACTTTGCCACTCTGATCTCCAATGATGTCTGTCTTGGAATGATTTCTAGATGTAAACTTTGGAACTTTAGGTGATGCTGACTTATCAGCCTTAGGAGTTTCTTCTTCACCTATCTCAGGGTCATTGAATAACACATCAATATTATCAAACATTTCTTCAATAACTATCTCACTAGTGGAGGGTCTGGGTTCTTCTTCAATCATGGGTGAGTAATCATGATATCTTTCTTGATTCATAAAATTTTCATCAATCTTTACATGAGCACTTTCTATGATCTTTTTCAATCTTAAATTGAAACATCTATAAGCTTTACTTTTAGTAGAGTAACAAAGAAAAATATCTTCATCACTTCTTGCATCAAACTTGCCTACTGCTTCATCCCTCTTGATGTAGCACTTGCTTCCAAAGATTTTGAAGTATTTTACTGTGGGAACATTACCAAACCATAGCTCATATGGTGTTTTGTCAGTGCCTAGCCTTAATTGAATTCTATTGATGGTGTAGACTGCTGTATTAATCGCATCTCTCCAATAGGTGTGTGCAACTTTTCCTTCTATCATGATGGTGCACACTATATCAAGGATGATCCTATTCCTTCTCTCTACAATTCCATTCTATTGAGGGGTTCTAGGTGCACTTAACTATCTCTTTATGCCATGTTCTTCACAGTACTCATAGAATCTGCCAGAGGTGAATTCTTCTCCTCTATCCGATCTCAAACATTTTATCTTTAGTCCAGATTCATTCTCAACCTTAGCTTTGAATATTTTGAATTTCTCATATACTTCTGACTTATCTTTCAAGAATGCAACCCACATCATTCTAGTAAATCATCAATAAACAAAATGAAATACCTTTCACCATAGTATGATCTTGTTTGAGTTTGACCACATAGGTCTGTATGAATTAGATCCAACTTGTTCTCTATTGAATTTTTATTGCTCCTGAATGAATTTCTCACATGCTTTCTCATCACACATTCCCTGCATATAGTATCAACTAGATTTTCTATGCTAGGTAGATCTCTTACTGCCTTTACATTGCTTATCTTTACTATGTTGTCAAAATTGATATGACGTAGTCTTTTATGCCACAACCAACTGTCATCAAATTTAGCAACAAAACAACTTGCTTCTGAATTGAGTTGAAAAACATTACCTCTTATCTTTGATCCTAATGCAATCATAACACCATCTTTGTTGTTAATGATGCATTTGTCATCTTTGAACTCCAGCTGATAGCCTTTTCTGAGTAACTGTCCAACATTGAGAAGGTTATGTTTCAAACCATCAACATAAAGAACATCATCAGTACTATTCTTTCCATCCAAGGTGATGACTCCTCTACCAACTATTGGTTTAAGAGTGTTGTCTCCAAATCTGACCATATTGCCATTTTATTTGTCCAAATGAACAAACTTGCCTTTATCACCTGTCATGTGATGTGAACAACCAATGTCTATGATCCAATTTGTCCTTATGTCAGCTTTATAAATCAATGCTAGCTCTTGTTCCTTTTTATCATCTTTATGACTTGTCTTATTATTCATTTTGTCTATACTAGAAATGAATCCAATTTCTTCTTCACCAAATTCTTCACCTGAAACTCCATCTCCAACATAGTAGCATTCCTTAGAATACTTAGGCTTGTAATCCTTTTTGAACTTTCTAGCTCTAGTAGGACACTTAGATGCAAAGTGACCAATCTTATTACATGAAAAGCACTTAAATGGTAATTGACCTTCATATTTTCCTTTTCCTTTCTTTTCTCTTTTGGAAATCATAGCAATGAAATCATCTAGTGTTTTCTCTTCATCACCATCATCAAAATTACCAAAAGTGTTTGTAGATTTCTTACCATGAACTGTTGCTTTGAAGGCTGTTTCACTCTTTGGTTCTGTCTTCAATCTTGAAATCTCAAAAGCTGAGATTTTGCTGATCAAAGTCTCTCTTTTGAAATTAGATGTAAGCTGCATGGTCTCATCAAGGATGTTGATCTTGCTTTCATATTCAGGAGTGAGAGTAGTCATTAACTTGTCCATAATGTCCTCCTCTGAAATCTCTCCACCATTATTTCTGATTTCAACAACTGTTTCATTTATCCTTTGATTGTAAGCTTTGATGTTTTCTTTAGGCATCATCTCTAATGCATTGTATCTTTTCTCCCATGTCTTTCTGCACGCATCCTTTGCTTGTTTGTCTCCTTCAAATATGTCTTCTAGGTGCTTCCATATTTTGTGGGCTGTATCCACCTTTTTTATTTCTAAAAATTCACCATCAGATAGGGCATTGATAAGGGCTTCTTTATCAATATCATTCTGATGAAATAATTCCTTTTGCCTATCAGTAGCATCTTCATGTGCAAGGTCTTCTAGGGTAGGTATCTTGGCTGCTTTGATAGTCACATCAAAAACTTCAAAACCAATGCACTGCAAATTGGTCACCATCTTGTTCTTCCAATCAAGATAATTCTCTCGATCAAACTTAGGACTTTCTTTCCTAAAGTACGCCATCTGATCAACCTCAAGCTGTTAAAATTTCTCTCCGAGGCACTTGGCTCTGATACCAATTGTTAGGAATAATCCCATGACATAATTGAGAGGGGGGGGGGGTGAATCATTTATCTACAAGATTCAATTCTTTATCCAATTAATTATAATCAAACATAAAGCATAAACACAATGAAAGAACACAAGAACACAACACCAATATTTTGGTTACGGGGAAACCCAAATAGGTAAAAACCTTGGTGGGAATTGACACCCACTAATATTCTGCACTAGAGTATTATGATCCTTGTTAGAAGATCCTTAACCCTGTTAGGAGTTTCTTTACAATATATTTAGTATAGTAGACTTGGTCAGGGGTCGGACCCTGTTAGGAGTCTTTTAAAACTGTCCCTGTTAGGGGAGAGGACACACTGTTTGAGAGCACACTGCTCAAAGGGGCAAAGGCTACAACCTTCTAAATAATAGATACACACTATATCTGGATCTTGGTGAACTGCACTTTGACCTGCTATCTATATCAGTTCCAATGTATAGCACAAGTACTTTACTTGGTCACATAGACCTTCTTCTGATGGCTCAACACTTCGCACACTCTGCTTTGCTCTGCTTAATCAACTATGAAGCACACTTCAACAATCACAAATGACTGCCTATAAATATCTTTCCTCTAAATGATATAATCAAGTCAGCCTGTTAGAACCACCTTGAAATCATATTAGAGAAACCACAACAAACTCTAATAAACATTTTTTTAGCTCTACTATGCACGCAACACATTCTGGGACCTGTTCAATAAGATAATTGTAGACACATGCTACAGACTGTTGGCTCTACCAAAATAACTGGATCTTTCTCCTCAAGTTGAATTACTTCATGCACTCTTAACCAAACATCAATAACTCTTCTCTAAGCTTAAATCCAAGGGTGCATACCCACATAATAGGCGCAACTATAGAACCAATAAAATCTCTGTCAGCTCTTCGGAACAAACATAGGAAACTGCTGTTGGCGAATAGTGACTGCATAACTTCACTTCTACTCATTAAAAAATTATGCATCCATGACTAAAACATCACTAACATGTCTTCAACGTATATCCAAGCGCGCAAGGCTCCATGACAACTGTACAAACAACCAAACATAGAACACTGCCTATTACTCTATTAGGAACACTGTTGACACAAGCTGCTATATAACTATCTGTACTAACAGTTAACCTCTGCGCCCATTATATCATGCTAATATCATGTCCATGCTTCATATACTGAAAGCTTACTACATAAGACTTCCACACATGCTACTTTCCATATGTTGTCATCAATGAAAAACATACAGTCAGTACTGGCTCGCTGGCAAATCTCCAACATGAACCACTAGTATGATACAAATCTCATACTTAATTTTATTCACAACATCATTCTCATATGAATTTTTTTTCCCAAAATCGAGTGAAATCAAACCCTCCAAACCAAAGTAATGAAAAATAAAAACTTAATGAACTCAAAATTTGAAAAAAACCATTAATTTAATATCCATTCCCGACACAAAATACATTCATTTCTCCATTCATTCACCCAATCAAAATTTGAAAACACAAAACCATAAAACACTTGTTTTCACATAAAATGAAATGAAAACTATCAAATTTCCTCAAACAAATTCATGATAGATTTAAGTTCATTAAAAAATTCTATTATAATCAATCCAAAACCATTAAATCCAAGTGCAAGGGAAAAAAGAGGGAAAATAGCAAGAACACACCTTCAACAAGAAAAACCAAGAAAAAGGTGATAAGTTGAGAAAATCGTCCCCAAATAAATCAAGATTTTGAGTGCAAGAAGATTTAGACATTGGGGTTCCAACAATAAAATACCCACAACAAGATCTCCCTTCAAATTCTCTCCCCAATGCAAATCCGAATTTCCAAGGAGGGTTTTTGAGGAAAAGCTCACGAAAGCTAAGAAAACATGAGATAAGTTTTAAAATAAAACATAATTTTCAATATATCCCACTTACTCATTTTTAAACAATTAAGTATAAAACTCCACTGATGTCAAAATCTTAAAATCTATCTTTTAGAATATAAAGACCAAAATAAGTAATAAAATCCCAATTTTATTTAAAAGTATTTCCAAAGCTCACTGACAATAATAATGACAATAATATAATATTGACTAGTGACTCTAACTATTAAACAAATACACTTGCGCACGTGCACACACACACACAAAGAGACAAAGAGAGAGAGAGAGAGAGAGAGAGAGAGAGAGAGAGAGAGAGAGAGAGAGAGAGAGTAGGTAATTGGCGATTGTCATCCAAGAGTAGGAATGATAATTAAGCTTAAAGACATGATTGGCCATTTGACTATCTCCAATTTAATCATTGTTGGGGATATTATAGGCACACTCAGACTTGTGGAGCCAGGTGGAGATGATGCCTAATACTTGCCATCACTTTATATAGTCTTAAAAAGTAAGCACTTACTTTGTGTCTTTTTGAGACCATTTTATCCTTCCTTAATGTGCTCCTTATATTAGGACCTCTCATTGCACTCAATTGAAAACATTTATTTAAGTCAAGGTCCTCCTTTCTCCTTCAATATTTCTCAAAACTCTGAGTTGGCTCTAATATCTATGCACAATTTCCATTTTATCCATCTATTTACCCTATTCACTTTCCCACTTGGTCCCATTTTAGCCTTTACGATTGATTTTATCGCTTATCCTTCCATTTTTCCCTGAGACTCTTAATATTTCTTAGGTCTCGCTAAAATTTAATTTGAAATTAACCCTTCCAAGTATAGTTTTCACATTGGGTGACCTATACTAGTATAGGTCTCACTTGGGGTGATCTATACCCCGAAGCATTAATTTTGGTAAGTTTCAGGGCCCGATACAAAGTATTTTATTTTTCTCACCCAGTGAAGTTGGCTTTCACACATTTGGACCTTGACATCACTATAAAAGGATACTTCTTCCCCTCATTCTCACATCCATTATTCATGCAAGAAATGCATCTGCAAGAAAGATAATATGCATTCAAGGAGTTCAAGCAAGAAAATAGGCATTCATTGAAGGCATTCATCCATCATCCAACAAGATTTCATGCATTCCCTTCTATAGATATAGCTTATTTATTCATTGGAGACAAAGGAGTTAGCCATCAAGGGAGGAGATCATTCATTTATTCAAGTCTTCCTCTTCTTATCAACATTAAGGAAAATTACAAGCATCTCCAATATGAAGTTTTTTCTAACATGATTTCCTTTTGGTTTTTTTGTTGAGTCAAGGCTACTGCATCAACACATTTGATCACATACTAAGTTCAATTGCATTTACATGGTATGATATTCTTCATTTTTTTAAATCTCTTCTACATGATATCATTTCCTTTATTTCAATTCAAGGTTAATTCCTAAAAGGGGGCTTGACCAAGGCAAGGCCCTCCCCCCAATAATTTCCCCTTCTCTTTGGTATGCAGGTGCAAATTCATAGAGTTTCAAAATTGGAATTGAAGATATGAAGATGCAATATTGATCACAGTCCCAAGACCTTCATATTTGGCCCTTCTAATTATAGGTTTCCTCGAGTTTGACCTATACTAGTACATGTTGATTCAAGTTTGACATGTTCCTAGAATAGAACATAGAGTTACCCATTTTAGATATGTAGGTTACAGACTGCCAGGTTTAGAGATTGGGCCTTTTTGGGACTCTGAAAGTTAGAGAATCAATCTTCAAGTTAATTCTTTCTCTTCCATTTTTCAGTGCATACATTCCTATCTCTCTTTCTTGCATCTATTTTGACATATTAGTATAGACATACTATTGTGTCTTGCTATCCTTTTCTTAGTCATTATCATAGATCTCGTACAATTTTCTTTCCCTATCCACATAAAGAATACCCTAAATGCCCTCTAGCTAGATCTTGTATTTGTATCCCTTCATCCTTTTGGGTTGTATGAATCAGATTTGGCCTAAGGTTCAGATTTTTGTATCCCAATGTATGTATAATTTGGTGGTCTACCGTTGATCACCATTTTATATTATACATTTTAGTGAACCCCCCACTTTCATGCTTCATACTTTATCATTTGTTAGTTAGATATTCATCGTATGCATTGGTTCACCTTATACATTTTGGTGAACCCAACTCCTAACATTTCCACTATTGATTTTGGTGTTATATCTCTTTTTTCATTTAGATCTACTTTGTGTTGATCACTACTTTGTCACATTGCATGTATCTAAATCTATAGATTATACTATTCATTTAGATTTCTTTTTCATAAATTGTATTGTTTCCTTCAATATATTTGAATTGTGAAAAATATAAAAAAATTGCATCCTAGATCCCACTCATTCTTAGATTGCATTTCATTTTGTCTAAAAACAATACAAAAACCCAAAAATATTTTATTAGTATTTACTGCATTTCATTTTCAATGGAGTTTTTATCTTCACTTGTTAGTTCAATTTAAAGTTTTCTTCAAGATCTTGAGGATGGTTAGTTCTTTCTTCCCATAGTGTTCACCCTCCCAAAATCAATCCCAACCATGAAAATATTTTAGCCCAAGAAGAGTCCATTTATTCAAAGCATCTCCCTACAAAGGGTGAGATATTGAAAGATGATGTTGATCCTTCTACTAAAATGTATCTACCTCATAAAGATATTTTGGTGCAAGAGACAAATACTTTCTCCCATTTTCTTACTCATCCCCTTACCTATAGGGATCAATCCATTTTGAGTTATGATTATCCCTCTCCTAAAGTGTGCCTTCTTCAACACAATATTCCTTCCCTTGATGATTATCCTATTTGGGATGAACCCTTGGATAAGGACATATATGAACCCTTCCTAATGAAGCCACCATGATACAAGTGAATGATATTATGACTATTTCTCCTAAGGATAAACCAATTTCTATGAGTTTAATTGATATTCCCTCTACAGATTAGGCCTTGATGAGTTATGTTTTCCCTTCTCCTAAGAAAACCTTAGAAGTAGCATATAACATCATTGATTATCTTTCTTTTCCTACGGAATCCTTTGGGCCTAATGAACCCAATCAATCCAATACTATTCAAGATACATCTCACATAAAGTATGGGATTGTTGTAAAAGGTGATCATGCAGTACTATACATTATAGTAATGTTATGTTAGAGTTTTAGGTGACTCTACAACACCCCCAGGATCGAATGCAAGACCAATATAACTTCCACAAGAGATTGGAAAGATAATTGCATTAAGATGCAAGAATTATATTATTTTTTATATTAAGTTTATTTAAGCTCCCATTTCGGGAATCGAACACAAGATCTTACTATTACAAAGAGAAGCAACAACCACTGAACTGTAGGCTAATGCCCAAGAATGATATTATTGATAATGGAAATGATTAAAATATATATAATAGGCCTCCTTATATAGGAAAGATGATAAGAAACAATGATAAGAAGATGATAAGATATCACCTATGCAAGGTGTAATCACATGTCCACCAAATGTGGATCATCCTCCATTATGCAATGAAGTATGTGCTTAATTGAGGTGCAAACTCCTAGGTGTCTCAATGACAAACTACTATGCAATGCATTATCCTAAGTAAGATTAAGTTTAGTGTAATTAAGAATATTTAATTACACCAACACCCCCCCTTAAGTGCAACTTATGGGAATGGACTTAAACTCACAATGCAAGATGAGTATCGGCCTAGGCTAGGTTAGGTATCCATACACAATATGAAATGAAATCGCTCATAAAGTGGAGAAAGAGGGAAAACCTCATGGGAAAAACCCTCCCCCAAAAAGAGAGAAGAAAACAAGATGCATGGATGGATATAGTAATCAAGACCCCCAAGAACTACACACATCATGTATATACAAATAATTATCCCCCCATAAGAAGGATAGATGGAGATATGATATCCCCCTATAATGAAGAATCTCATACAAAAATGGCGAGTGCTTGAAGACAAAGTATAGTCCAATGACTACAAACAACATTTATCCCCTTGGGAAGAAGCTATACAAAGTAAGAATGTAGGAATTCTTTCCATTCTGGATAAGAACTAGGAAGTGGAATCGAAATGAAGTATGATGATGATGCCACAAACCAATCCATATCCAAATGAAATGAGGAAGAAGGTATCCGAATATGCATCTCTGGAGATTGAATAGGAATCTCCAAGCTCATGGAATCTATCATATCAACAAACTGAACCATGAAATGTGACAAACCAAGTGAAGGAGAAGAATCAAGCATGTATATCTCCAAAGAAGGTGAATAAGTATCTCCAACTGTGATGAAATTGTCATCAAAGAGAACATAAACCCCCTCAAGTATGTCTCCCAAATTTCCAATATGAGACTCCATAAACAATGAACCATTGTCTAGAAAATAAGAATCCCAATCATGAAGACAAATATATATTTCTTTCAATGACTCACTAGAATCACCAACAAGAGACAATTGTGTGATCTCAACTGGAGAAGTAGAAGTTGCAGGAGGAGTCACTGGATCATCCTTGCTCTTAATATATGCATTATACTCAATCTCATCTAATGTATCATCATTATATGGAATATTATATGCATCATCAAGTGGAATGAGACAATATGCAACAAGATCATTTGGAAATGGAGGAACATGTGGATCTCCAAAATGTTCACAAATAATTTTCCAAATTGTGTGTGGGCTTTGAATATGCTTGATTTTGGAGTAGACTGAATGACGTAAACATGAGAAGAGACTCATACCAATTAGTCCTTTAATATGACCAGTTTTATCTTCCCAAATTATTTTCTTCCACTTTTCTTTGGCTGAGGTATGAGTCCATAAATATGAGGCAATAGATTAAGCCATCTATAATGTGTGATGATTCCTTTTTCCCATGACTCATAATTATCCCCTATCAAATATATTATAGAAGGATATGTACCCTATCCCATGATTACATTAATGATACACTTATCACATTAAAAATTGAGATCAACAAATTATTACAGTCTAAAATTAGGCTATAATAGACTTAGATCACTATGCAAAAGACCAAGCTAAGGCTTATGCATTAAAATTGCAAAACTAAGCCAAATTATGAAAGTAAAATTTTTGATTATAGTCACTGAAATCTAAATCTATATCTAGAAAATACAAAAAAAATTATGCACTTTCAAAAAAAATTGCACCTGAAAAAGAGTTCATATGAGCTTGAACGAGGCATTGGAAGTTGTAAAAATTGAGATTTGCAATATTCTAAAAAATTTAGGAAAAGAGATCAGAAACCACCCGCACCATTGTGTAGATCGTGAAATCCTACCCCCTGCAAAAAAAAAAAATGCTCGAAAAAGGAGTCTAGATGATTGAGATATCGCTATTTGAAAATGACCTCTGAAATTATTTTTTCTGAATTGCTACCGTCGCACTTCCAAAATTCAAATGGCTCTAGATTTGGCCTTGGGTGTCTGATTTGGATGAAACAAAATTTTATTTAGGGGTTTTTGGACCTCCTTCTTATTATGCCAAGCTCTGATTTGCACCAACAAGATCCAATATTAACCTGCAATAAAAAGCCACAAAATACAAAACCTCAAATTTTCTACAAATATACTATGCAATGGTGAAGTCCAAATAATCTTATTCTACACCCAAAACTAGATCAATCCAATATTACACTTATTGAGAAGAGGTATTCACACCTTGAGATCTCTGATACCATGTTAGAGTTTTAGGTGACTCTACAACACCCCTAGGATTAAATGCAAGACCAAGATAACTTCCACAAGAGATTGGAAAGATAATTGCATTAAGATGCAAGAGTGATATTATTGATAATGGACATGATTAAAATGTACATAATAGGCCTCCTTATATAGGAAAGGCAATAAGAGACAATGATAAGAAGCTGATAAGCTATCACCTATGCAAGGTGTAATCACATGTCCACCAAATGTGGATCATCCTCCATTATGCAATGAAGTATGTGCCATATGATGAGGATGATAATGTGATATGTGCACTAAAGATGGATCTCACACCTAAAGTGGAATTTATCCTACACCATGTGCTTAATTGAGGTGCAAACTCCTAGGTGTCTCAATGAAAAACTACTATGCAATGCATTATCCTAAGTAAGATTAAGTTAAGTGTAATTAGGAATATTTAATTACACCAATACTATTCAAGATACATCTCACATAAAATATGGGATTGTTGTAAAAGGTGACCATGCATTACTATACATTTATGACCTTTTACAAATCCAACTTTAGAGTGTTTTGACTCCATTCAAACTCTATTTCCTTCTTCCATTCTCTTCAATACCAATAGGTGGCCCATCCACTCTTCAAGAGGATGCTTGGGGAACCTGTCTAGGGAGAGCACAATATCCTTGAATCTGAGAGTCAAACAACTCCATTTGATGAATATATGGATTGGTCCTCTTTAAATTTCAATCCCCTCCCACCTAAAGGAGCATCTTGTCTTATTGATACATAAAACCTTCTTAATGAGCAATATGTTCAAAAGAAACTTTAGGTGTGCCACCTTCTCTTTTTCCTAATCACTCTATACATTCTCCTTCTAATGTGTCCTCACACCAAGAGTATATTTTGTTTGAGCTTACTAAGGCCAACTTAATTACTCTTATCTTGAAAAAAAAGCGTAAAAAATGCAAACATAAACAAGACAATTCTTTCATTTGTATATTTCATTAAATTCATTACCATACGACTAGTAAATATTATGAATTAAAGGCTAAAATTCAAGAATTTATTGATTGTGGTATGATTCAAATGACTTGTAACTATGAATGACACCTTTTTCATGATCATTCTACCTAATAAAATTACATTCCTATTATGTTTCTCCTCACTATGTGACATTGCTAGCTTATCCTTTGTGGGCTCATTGTCCTACTTTGTGAGAAACATAATAGTTCTTTTTCCTTGTCTCCTCACTTGGGAGGCAAGGGTCTTATTTAACTCTCCTCTTTATCTCAAAGGATCCATTTTCTCTCTTTTTTGACTTGTTTCTTTTATAAGATGACATTCTTTTTTGGATGCATTTGTTGTTTTACATAAGGATATTTTCTTTTTGAGGAGATAGACATCCCAAGTTGCAACCTTATGCTTTCTTGAAAACAAATTTCTATTATAAATAGAAACTACTTAGGCAACGTAATGTGTCCTTCCTCTTTGTCTCTTCCTTCACAATGCATCCAATATCCCTCACGAGCTTGCATTTTTTATTATATGATTTTCTTTCTTGCAATATCTTTTTTTTACACAAGGATTTTCATCCCAAGTTGCAACCTTATTCTTAATTGAAAGTGCATGTTTATTACAAAAGATCTATCACTTAGGGCATATATCATGTGGTTCTTTCTTTCTTCTCTTCTCTAGGATCCATTATCTCATTTTTTTTCATCTCTTTTATACTATGATGTACCCTCTACTTTGAAGTGTCTATCTTATATAATTGGGGTGTCCACTAAGTAGGTATAATGTGGCATCCTTCTTTCTTCCTTTCATCTCTTCGATTTTGCATTATTTTATGACACATTCATTTTGGCATGAGATATTTTGTTTCAGATAAGATATGATTGTCTCTGATTAACAATCATTTTCATTTCTCAAAGGGTATGTCTATCATTAAATAATCATTCATATCATTATTTCATTTCTTTCCTTGATGATTTTCTTATTTTAAATGTGATGTCTATTCCGACACATATGTCTATTTTAGGAGTTTTCTCTAGTTTACAATTTATTTTTTCTTGGAATTGTGTATCTATTCTGAAGTAGCTATCTCTCAAGGTGTATTATATACTTTATCTTTCCTTCACACTGGGAGGGAAATCTTGCATGCACATTATTTCTCTCTTTTTTCTAAGGATCTACTTTCCTCAATACAGTGGCATTTATTTATCATGCGACATTGTTTTCCCACAAATAATTGATTGTTTTGATTAGGATTCTCTCTTATGAAAGGTGTGAAACCTTAATCATCACCTCTTCTTTGTTTGCAAAATTATGTTCATAATAATCACATTCCCTTACTATGTGATTCAAAGTTTTTCATCCTTCATTAAGAATCCCTATTTCACCTAGTGATAGGGGGCTAAATGGGTGCATTCTTATTCTCTTCCCCCTCTTTATCTTGAAGATGTTATCTTTGTTCAGGAACTCCTCTTAAAGGTAGATGTATTGTAAACAAGGTCTCTTCCTTTCAAGGGTGTCTTCTCACAAGTGGAATATCCTTTTGCAATTGTCTAATTTTTTAGCTTATAAGGGTTAAATCTCTTAGTTGAGTTTTTGGCATACATTGTTGACTGAGGATATCTCCTTGTTGTTGGAAGTAGGTATCCTTGATTATGTCCTTATAATGTCTACTATGTGTCCATGATAAGGAGGGGGCATATATATGGCCTCCCTTGTACATCATTTTTCACTTTTTTCCTTATGCATTTTTACATACGAACAATTCCCCATGATGTAAGAGATTCATATCCTTTCATGGGGTGCACATAAACAAAGAAATATTCATGGTGTAAGAGATTTGAATCCATCCATGAAGTGCACATACACACACACAAAATAATCCTCATGATGTAAGAGGTTCAGACCCATTCATGAGGTGCACATAGACAAAGTCACATATGGAATTGACTATCATGGCACACAAACCTGCTAGGACTTTCAATTCTATCTTTTGTGTGATTTACAGTAAAATGAACAATCTTACTAGGTGAGGTAATCACTTCTCTCTCTCTCTCTCTCTCTCTCTCTCTCTCTCTCTCTCTCTCTCTCCGATATCATGCTAGTGGGTTAGATTATGGAGTTAGTATTATTATTGGTGATGCTCTTGTTCTTCCTATGTGACCACTTGTGCTCTTACAATATCTTTCTAGATATAATATTAGTGGGTGAGGCATTTCTGGCTGAGGTCTCTTCCACTAATTGATTTGGTGTTTTGTTTTTAGTGCTTTTTGTGTCTTTTGTCTTTGCTTTGCTTTTGATTTTTGCTTTATTTTCATGCCCTTGTGCATGGATGTGGAGTTAGGATCCTTATTTTGGGGGGTTACATCCCTAGACTTAGTGATGTTTTATCTCCTTTGCAATTTTCCACAATCATATATACACATATATATATATATATATCTCTCTCCCCCATGAGCATGAGCTTGTCTCATACTCCCGCTAAAGTGGGGGATAACTGTATAGTGTTAAATAGTAAACACTTACTTTGTGTTCTTTTTGAGACCATTGTATCTCTCCTTAGTGTGCTCATTATATTAGGACCTCCCATTGCACTTAATTGAAAACATGTATTTAAGTCAAGGTCCTCTTTTATTCTTCAATCTTGCTCAAAACTCTAAGTTGGATCTAATTTCTATGCACAATTTCCCTTTTATCCATCCATTTACCCAATTCAATTTCCCTCTTGGCCCCATTATATCCTTTATGCTTTATTTTACTGCTTATCCTTCCATTTTCCTTGGAACTCTTAATATTTCTAGGATCTCGCTACAATTTAGCCCAAAAATAACCCTTCTAGGTATAGGTCACACTTGGGGTGACCTATACCTTGAAGCATTAATTTTGGTAAGTTTTAGGGTCTGATGCAAAGTATTTTATTTTTCTTGCCTACTGAAGTCGACCTTTACAAATTTGGACCCCAAAATCACTATAAAAGGAGATCTCTTCCCCTCATTTTTCACATCCATTGTTCATGCAATAAATCCATCTACAAGCAAGATATTATGAATCCAAGGACTTCAAGAAAGAAAGATAGAAAGAATTCATTAAAGACATTCATCCATCATCCATGAATCATTCATGCATTCCCTTCCATTTATCTAGCTTCTTTCTTCATTGGAGACAAAGGAGTTGACCATCAAGGGAGGAGAACTACATTCATTCATTCAAGTCTTCCTCTTCTTATCAACATTAAGGTGAATTAAAAGAATCTACAACTTGAGGTTTTGTCTTACATGATTTCCTTTTGATTTTTGTGTTGATTGAAGGCTATTGCATCAACATATTTGATCACATACTAAGTTCAATTGCATTTACATGGTATGATATTCTTCATTGTTATTTAATCTCTTCTACATGATAACATTTCCTTTATTTTAATCCAAGGTTAATTCCTAAATAGGGGCTTGACCAAGGAAAGCCCCTTCCCCCCAATAATTTCCCTTCTTTGTAGTGTCCAGGTGCAGATTTGTAGAGTTTCAAATTGGAATCAAAGATCTAAAGATGTAGTATTGGTCATAGTATTGAAACCTTTAGATTTGGCCCTTTTAGGTATAGGTCACCTCAAGTTCAACCTACCGGTACATGTTGAGTCAAGTTTGACATGTTCCTAATGTAGTAGAATAGAGAGTTACCCATTTCATATCTGTAGGTTACAAATTGTCAGGTTCATAGATCAG